>OY856187.1:55724227-55902971 GCA_963693315.1 Diogma glabrata | reverse complement strand
GGAATGTTGGATGAAACATAAAGGACTGAGTATAAGAGGAAGGAACATTGTCAGTCAATCCGCAGTTGATATGGTGTTATCTGCAGATAATGGAAAAGAACTCAGTAGTATGTTGAAACATCTAAAGGAAATGAAAAGGTATATGGGTTAATAATAAGCAGTAATAAAAATGGATAAATATCTTGGAAGTTGGAACAGAGGTTACAGAAGATTGGTCTTGTTGAAGAGAGATTGAAGCAAGAATTGCTATGGCAAAGCAAGCTTTTATTGCAAAAAGGATGTTGATGATAAGTAAATTAGACATGACTCTAAAGAAAAAATATTGCATCACACAATTGCAATCACACAATTACATCACACAATTTAAATTATGGTGAAATAAAAATGATAGTGTTTTGTGTGGAGTGTTTTCTTGTACAGCTGTGTATGAAACGTGGACACTCTCAAAGAAAGAAATTAAGAAAATAGAAAGTTTCGAAATGTGGACATGGAGAAGAATACTTAAAATCAGATGGATTGACAAAGTGAGGAATGATAAAGTTTTGAGTAGGGTGGGAGAAGAACGTTGTCTATAGAAAGAACAATTGAGGAAAGGAAAAGGAATTGGATTTGTCATGTACTTAGAAGATAGAAATGTTTGGAAGGTTTGGAAACTTAAGAGGGAAAGACAAAATAGGAAAATGATGGACAGCGTCAAGTCAACTTATGTTAGATAAGGGAAGATGAAAAGAGCGGCACAGGAAAAATATAATTGGCGGAGACACGAAGGACCTGCGCATACGTTTATTTAATTAAAAATTATATAAGTGAATATTTTTAATTTGTAGCCTAAATAAGTAAAGAAAATAGGAAAAATATGGATCAAAAAATTATTAAATTAAGTTAATTAATAGTGAAAAAGATATAAAAATATAATGTGATATAAAAAATGAAAACTAAATAAAAATTAAGCAGTAAAATTTCCAATCAAAAATTAAATCAATAATTATCCATAAACTTTGGAACGAGGGCAAGCTTTAATTTAAAATTGCTTAAATTTTCTTCATGCTTGATGAAGAATTAATTGCATTTAGGAAGCCCTCTGTGTAAAATGATTTGAGATACCTGTTGCGAAAAAGTTTAGATCGAAGTCAGAACACCTGTACTGTAATTAAGGATCTCGTACGACTGGGTTAGCATAATATGGTTTTTTGAGTCACTGATTTATAAATCAAGACAATTAGCTTTTTTTCCATGATAACATATAAAAAGTCTATTTTCATCACGCTTAATCCCCTGTGAACATGTCCACTAGTGTAAAAAGAATAACAAATTGTAGTTGCTATGGTATTTCCTTATAATTTTACAAAGTTTTTAAAACAAAACAACCATGAAAAAATAGCATATGATGTTTAATGTTATTTTGTCGATTTCAAATTTAATACATAATTCCTATTAAAACTCGATATCATAGAAAAAATTGGTTTTCCTACGCGAGATGAACACATTTTACGCTTGTGAAATTGCACCATTCGACGCTAACGCGTCTCCACTCACGAAAAAGTGGCGTTTTCTTCTGTTGTAGGAAAATATACTATTTTATAACTATTTGTAGTGTAAAAAATTCAGCGAAATGAAACGACTTTTACGGCGGCAGTGAAGTAATTTCATATTTTTACGGCGGCAGAAAAATTTGCAATTTCTTTCCGCATATTCTTACGATATTTGTAATTTTTTTCAAACATATTGTATAACTATGGTAACAAGAAATAACAAATAGTTTGATTGGATGTGGAAATTTTGAATTATTGTACATATAACTATGACAACAACAAAATAACATATATTTTGATTAGATTACGAAATTTTGAATTCAAAGACTGCTTTGATAAAAAATTTTATTTATACAAATTTAAATGTTTCTTTTCTTTTTTGGAAGTAACTATGACGATAAAAATCATATTTATAAAAATTTTGATGTATTAATTTCATATTTATAAAAAATATAAACGTTGGCCGAAAAAATAGTGTATTTAATTCGGAGCTAAAGTGTAGACTCAAACTATAGACTCAACACAAAAAGCGGTACAACAGCTCCTAATTAAATAATATACTATTTTGGTTAGATTTTTCGATGATTTAAAGCTTGTACCTCTTTATTTTGGCGCCCTTTGGCACGACGCAGCACCGGCCCTTTCAATAAAGGTGAGGGTTTAGTTTGTGTTCAATTACCCACAGAAAAAGCCCAACAGATGAGTGATAAAAGAAAATATTTCAAAAATGTAGATGAGGTTTCTACTACTAGGTTAATACTACCGACGTGCGAGACCAATGTAAGGAAAATGAAATGAAGATGGATAGGACACAGAAAAAATTAGCTCAATCAACGAACTGGTATGAATAGGTTTGCAGATAATAGTACACTGCACAAGTCAATCGTCCCTTGAAGTCAAAAATATTTTGTCAATTTTAATTCCACCAAAACACAGCTATTGATTGTTTCTTGATCAAAGACCGAGTTCCCCAACCATGTTTCAATTAGTATGAGTGACGATCACTCATAGATGAATGTGAAAGCATTCGTTTATTGGGAGTCACAATGTCCAATGACTTAATCTGGAACGATCATATAATGGCGATGGCAAAGAGCGCGTCAAGAAATTTGTGTTCATTTTAGTATATTTTCGTTTATTTTCAGTTAAAGTTTTTAAAGCTTTATTTGCTTTTTTTGATAGCTATGAATTTAAATTTATCACTACAATAATAATGGGCCCAATTCAATACAACTTTTATTCTGTTATCTTTTATTTTTTATATGACTTTTTTAATCTGTGAAAATAAAACATCAAATAACAGAAATTGCTATTCGAACGCCAAAACTTTATTTTATAAATCTTTTAAGTGAAAAAGATGTTGACATTTTATAAAAGACATAAAAGTGGTCATTTTACGATAAAAGAAAATGTTGTGGTCTTGTATAATTACTATTACTTACTTGTATAAAACTATTTTATTTCATTTAAATCAAAATTCAAATTATATGTTTCATTGCATTCGATAAATGTATTTAATTTAATATTTAAACATTTGATTTGCTATTTTTGCTGAAAAAAATAGAAAATCATATACATATTAAAACTATAATTATATTACAATCTATATATAAATCGTAATTGCGTTATTAGCCAAAAAAATAATAAAATTAACTTATTTTGAATAACTTTTTGTAGTTTTCCTTTTACGTTTTTTAAAAGATTTTTAAAAGATTTTTATAAAATACCAAAAGATTTTTCTTGAATCGGTCCCAATAAAACACAAATTCAAATCTTTTTCCAAATTGTACTAAACTGCTAAAGTGTACTAAATTGTACTAATTCGGTTTCGAAAAAATTCAAAAATTCTAAAGATACAACCATTCCGGGAAAAAAATTTAACAATCTTGTTTGTTGTCATTTTTGCTAGACATTCTATTTTTATTTTCATTCATAAATGTTAACAAATTTTGAGCGGCGCATTGCTTAATTGTTAGGTTAAATATTAATTTTTTACTATCATTGCATATATTATTCATTTCCAAGATGTATCGCCCACCACCTGATTCTGACACCGAATCGGATGAATTTGATTTCAATTTTATTGGCTCGCTTGCATCAAAAAAGGTAAGAATAAAATTAATTCAATTTATAATTTTATCTATAAATTTTGTTTTTGAAAATTTAATTTTGATAAGGTAAATGTTGATAAGTTTCTACCATCAATACATGAACATCAGATAAATGATTTATTGTATGAATCGGTGAAAAATGGGGATTCGAATAAAATGATTGAATTATGGGATTCGCATTGTAAGTAAATATTAAATCTCATTATACTGAAGTATTTGAAGAATTTTATTTTAAAACAGATCAAACTACGTCCATTGATACCCCATTACGGCAAGGATGGTCTCTCTTGTTGTATGCAAGCTATTATGGTCATTTAGAAATAGTTAAATATTTGTTAGAGAAGGAAGCCGATGTTAACCGACAAATAGGTTAGCAAAGTTGTAGTTTAATTTTATAATAAAAATAAATCTAAGCTTCAAATATTTTTAGATTCCGTGACACCTTTACTAGTAGCGTGTGATTGTGAAAACCCTAATTCTGCTGTTCCCATAGTTGAGTTATTACTACAAAATGGTGCTTTTATAAATGTCGTTGACAGAAATGGTACAACACCATTAATGAATGCCGTTAAAAGAGGATATATTGAAATAGTGGAAATGATAATTAAAAATGCTGCTCTCGAAGCAGTTAATTTCTATGGAAATACTGCAATATTTTTCGCGATTGAAAAAAATAATGAAAAATTACTTAAATTATTAATTGATGAAGGAGCTGATTTACAAGTAACCAATAGAAATGGACTGACACCTAAACAAACCGCTGTTCAACTTGGACATATTAACTTAATTAAAATATTTCCTGTTGAAGTTGAAGAATACATATTACCTGAAAATTATCGATCATACACACATTATGAAGATTTAGCGCCAACAATTTTTAAGCCAAATGATTTTCCAGCTTATTTTCAAGAAATTGAACCGATTCTAATTGGAATGAAAATGGAAAAATTTATAAAACATTTTGCACAGAATAGTATTAATTTAGTGGAATTTTTAACAATAACTGATGAAAGATTAGAAAATATTGGAATAAAATTTCCATATCAAAGGAAACAAATACATCTTGGTTTAATGAAGTAAGTTTTTTTTTATTAATCTCAGTTTTTGTATAAGTATAATATTTTTGTTTGTAGATTTCATGCACATCCATGGTCTAAAAAATCGGTTAATAAAGTAACATCTATAAAGACAGAAGAGTAAATATATTTATTTTATAACTTATAAAAAGAATAATGCCTTAATATTTCTAAATTTTTAGCACATACGATTTTTTTATCATTGTCGCCGGGTTATTAAGACATATGATAATTCTTAAGGCAACCGCCAAATATATAAGAACAAATGAGTTCGTCCGCAGTGGAACGTGTGACCATCATAAAATTAATCAACTGATTGCATCAATAAATAATCTAAAAACGTTTATTGATTCACTTAAAAATAATATTGTATATGTAGAATTTATACTTTGTTCAATAATTTTCTGAACTATCTCATATTTGCTCTTTTCTAAATTTTAGATTCAATCGTTTAATCCACGACAACCCGTTCTACATGTAAATATAAGCAACTTAAAGTTATACAACAGAGTTTTTAAGACTGTTTCGTTTCTAACATACTCATCCATTTTGGGATTATTCTTTTGGTCGGTTTTTCGATTAAAACGAAATTTTTATAAATAAACTTAAAGGAATTGTAAAAATAATTAGGATGGTGAAAAGTACAAAAATTATTAGATGTCGATAATGTATTTATAAAATAAGTTTTGTCATCGAAAATTGTGTTCCGTAGAATTTTAAAAATGAAATATATAATTTTTCTATAAATTTGTTTTTCCATAAAATTTTGCGAAGGTTGAAACCGGCTTCATGGTGTCAAGACATCGGTCTGTCGGAAGTGGTAATCGAGCAACAAACGATTAAAAACGCAACATATGATGTATTCAAAAAAGATTTTAAGTTTCAATTTATCACAAGCTAGTTCTAATCTTTCACATTAAATTCCACCATTTGGAACTCAAGCCAGTAAAACAAGAGATGATCTATCAATAAAGTTTGAGAAATTAACGTACATTGTGGGTACTCTACGTAATTTTTGGTATAACATTTTAGCTCTTGCTTATGAATCGACTTCATTAAATCCAACTGGATTAGATGGTATGGTCATATAGAAAGGTCTATCAGAACCAACGATGAGTTCCAACAACAGTTACTTGGTGTTCGTCGCAAGGGACAAATCTGAAAGAATGACGTCACTGCTTTCTCGTCTGGAGAACTCTTGTAAATCGCTGATAGGTAGCCCAAGTCTTTCGCGCTCATCTAGGATTCAGTAACCGATGATGACCCATAGTGATTAAAAATCATAGATAGAAAAATTAGTTTAAACTTTAAAGGGATGGTAGCAGGGAAGGGTGGTACGGTCTTTAAGCTATTAACAAGAGTGCAATTTTAAGTATTTAATAATACCCCTGCCTTTCTGGGTGCCTAGCTTGATTAGTAAATTAATGAATTCGTTCGTTTTAAGTAAAATGCGTTAAATGAACACTAAATTGATTTATAGCATTTTCGATTGAGAACCAGTTCATAACTCGTTCTTTTTCTCAATACAAAAAAATTATTTCCCCTCCAAATCAAGTTCGATTGAAGCAAAATGGTTTCGTTCGGAAACACAATCGCTTGCTTATTTTCTAAAATAGGCAACAAGAACAAGAATTGACATTTTGTTTCCGAACGACCAGGAGTACGTTCATGTTGTAATTGTAGTAATTGTATCGTAAGTTTATTGTAAGTAAAAACACTTTGGTAGAACATATATTAATTTATTAACATTAATTTATATTTACAGGTTGATGTCGCTTATACGCGGGTAATGCTAATACAACATTTTAGTTTGACATTTCGATTATAACAATGTACAAACCCTACGAGCAACTAAGAAATATAATGTGCTTAATATGAAATCATAACAGCTCTTCCCCTCTAAATAAGATTTCAAAATAGTATTACTTAAAAGAAGAGTTGTAATTAATTACATGAATAAATTTAAAGAAAAGCATTCCTTTTGTGAGCTTAATAAAATTTTAATTCAATAATTGTACTGTAATATTTTCTTCCCACCAAAAAAAATAAAAATTTTATTTAAGTATGTAATTTTAGTTTTATTGTTTTTATTTCAAAGCTACCTATTTTTATAGATCCAATCTTTTTAATGGTTTTATTATTCTTGAGGATCTCCGTAAGTTTGGAGTAAAATTAGTTTGTTCGTTATTGGTTATATTTTCATTTCTTTGATTATCATTATCGTTAGTGGATTTATTTGTTTTATCAGTGTTTTCTTGTGTAGTATTTTCGTTATGTATTGTAGATTGTTCGATTGTTATAGTAGAAGTATTTTCCTGTGTAATTTCAGGGTGTAGAAAATTTTGCTCACTAGTAATCAATGTTAGATCCTTATCAACCATCAGAATCTATAGTCACCAGCCCTCACTTTAAGGGCTTTCAAATAACGGAAGTAGACATTCAATCGGTGATAAACGGACTGGACATAAGTAAGAGTGCCGGACCAGACAATATTCCGCCAATATTTTTAAAACAGTGCTCCACCTCTCTGATAGGTTCTTTGTTAAAAATATTTAGTAGGAGCCTGTCTTCTGAAATTTTTCCAACGTCCTGGAAGCAATCCTATATTACTCCAATTTTCAAAAAATCTGGATGCAAAAATAACGTCGTGAACCATCGTGGTATTGCTAAATTGTCAACTATTCCTAAGCTATTTGAAAGCATCGACCATCGTAAAAAATTATATATTTTTTCATACAAAGAAACTCATCACCCCTTCCCTGTTGAAATATATTCAAAGTAATTGTTTACTTGTGAACGCAGTCTTAAAAATAATAATATGCTAAAATGAGAACACACCTTAAAACAGAAAAACGGTGTAAACACACATAAAAATGTAATGTCATAAATATATAAAACATTGTAAAATGGAACCTTCACGTTGTTAAGAATAAAACTAAGCATTTCATTGGTAAAATCTTTTATTAATTAATTCAAATCTCAACAGGTTATGGTCCCAGGTTCGCCTTGAAGATTAATTAATAAAAAGTAAAAGTAAAGTTAAAAATTACCCAAAAAAGTAAAAGTAAAAACCAACCTAAAAATAAAAACGGGAGACATCACGTGTTTCAAGAGAATTAAAATTGGAGTTATTGATCAAGAAGTAAAACGTAAAACCAATCTACTAAAATTTGGGAATTTAATAGATATTGTTGTTTGAACAATTTAAAGTAATATTGGGTAAGTTCACATTAAAAACTAATAAGTAAAAATTTAAAAACGTGACAAAATTAAAATGGCATCGGCAATACAACAAGAAGACGCAACCTGTATTGAAAAATTAAGAGATGGTGGTAATTTTCAAATGTGGAAATTTCAAATCAACATTTTATTTAAAGCTAGCAATTTGTTTGATATTGTATCGGGAGACAGAAAGGTAACGGATTGCGATGACGAGAAAAAGAAAAATGAATGGTTAAGAAGCGACGCAAGAGCACAAAAATTAATCATAACAAATATAGAAAAAAATCCACTAACTCATATCCTAAATTCAACAACAGCGAAACAAATGTACGACAAACTTTGTACAATCTTCGATCGGGATAACGAGCAGCAAAAATGGACTCTTTTACAAGATTTTTTCAACTACAATTTCGATAAATCGTCTGATATGGCAACAAATATTAGTCGTCTTGAGGGATTGGTTTACAAACTAAAATCACATCAGAAGGAAATCGATGAATCAATGTTAATGTCCAAAATACTAACAATTTTACCGGACAAATACAAATATTTTTTAAGTGCATGGGATTCAACTCCAAAAGAAGAAAAATCATTAACTAGTCTAACTGGTAGACTAATTGCAGAGGAAATCAGATTTCAAGACAAACATAAACAAGAAGAAATAGTTGCATTCAAAAGCGTAAGTAAAAACTGGAATAGTAAATTTAATGAAAGACAAAGCAAAAATACGCAGTTAAAATGTTACAATTGCGAAGGTTTTGGTCACATATCAAAATTTTGTAAAGTTAAAAGTAAAAATAACGAATTCAGGCGTTCAGTTAAAACTAACTGGTCGTGCAACATATGTAAAAAAATGAATCATTTAGAAAAAGATTGTTTTTTTCGAAAAGATAAAAATGAAAAAGTGTCATTCATGGTATCAACTAATGAAATTGAAGCTGATTGGATAATTGATTCTGGTTCCACATCACACATGGTTAATGACGTTTCACTCCTTAAAAATTACAGAAGTACAAATACTGAAATACTAGTTGCAAAGAAAAATGAGTCAATGAAATGCGAAGGTATTGGCATCGTTGAAACTAATAATGTAACTCTAAAAGATGTATTATATGTTCCGAATCTAAGTAAAAATTTGTTATCGGTAAATGCAATCACAAAAAACAGTGGTATAGTTAAGTTTAAAAAGGACGAGGTAGAAATACTAAAAGATGAAAAGAAAATTTTCTATGGAAAAAAATTAGCGAACGGCTTATACGGAATTAACGTAAAAATGCTAAAAGAAAATAATCAAGTGATGATATCACACACCAAGAAAAATATTATCGAAGAATGGCATCGAAAGTTAGGTCATCTTAGTTATGACAACATTAAAAAATTATTAAATCAATCCAGTGGGATAGAAATTAATAAAAATGAGTTTATAAATATGGAAAAAATATGTGAAGTGTGCTTAAAATCAAAACAAACCAGATTGCCGTTTAATACAGTAAGAACACGAGCAAGTAGAGTATTAGAAATAATACACTCGGACGTTTGCGGTCCATTAGAAATTGAAACCTGGAACGGAAAAAGATATTTCGTTACTATAATGGACGATTATACCCATTTTGTAATGGTATTTCCAATTAAAAATAAATTTGAAGTAACTGACATAATAATAAATTACATAAGAGAAGTACAGGCCAAATGGAATCTAAAAATTTCGAAAATAAGATGCGATAATGGAGGAGAGTATATAAGTAAAATTTTTAAAGAAAATTGTAAACAAAAAGGTATTATTTTAGACTATACAATTCCATATTCACCACAATTGAATGGAAAAGCTGAAAGATTAAATCGTACACTATTGGAGAAAGCTAGAGCTTTAATATTTGATTCAGGATTAGATAAATCTATGTGGGGAGAAGCTATTGAAACTGCAGCTTACATTCTTAATAGAAGTCCAACTGAGGTACAAAATGAAACACCTTTTGAAAAATGGAATAATAAACAACCGGATTTATCAAACCTACAATTATTTGGTTGTAATGCATATACCAAAATCTTAGGTCCAATAAAGAAATTAGAAGAACGAAGTAAAAAACTAATTTTCGTTGGTTACTCCTTGAACGGTTATAGACTGTGGGATCCAAAAACTAAAACAATAACAGTTGCGAGAGATGTAATATTTAGTGAAAATAAAAGAGAAGAAATTGAGCAATCATCAATAATAAAATTTAATGAAAAAAATTTAGACGGAGAAGAATATATCGATAAAGAAGAAAATGAAAATAACGAAGAACATATCGATAAAGAAGAAAATGAAAATAACGAAGAATGTATCAATAATGAAGAAAATGACGTTGATAAAAACAACAAAAATGAACAACAAACTGTTAAAAGAGTAAGAAAAATGCCTGAAAAATTTAATGATTTTGTTTTAATGACATATGAAGAGGCAATAACTGGAGAAGACAAAGATAAATGGATAAGGGCAATAGATGAAGAGAAAGAATCTTTAGAAAAAAATAAAACATGGACAATCGTAGAAAAAGAAAATGTACCTAACAAAAGATATCTAACTAACAAATGGGTTTTCAAAATCAAAGATGACGGCAGATACAAAGCAAGATTGGTAATAAGGGGATGTGAACAGAAAGTTGGTATAGACTTTGAAGAAACATACAGTCCAGTGGTAGATAACAGTTCCTTAAGAATAATATTTGCACTTGCTGCAAAGCAAAATAAATTCATATTTAAATTTGACATAAAAACCGCTTTCCTTTATGGAAAATTACAAGAAGAAATGTACATGGTAACACCAGAAGGTTATGAAGTAGATAATACCAAAATTTGTAAATTGGAAAAGGCATTGTACGGGTTGAAACAAGCACCGCTAAAATGGAACGAAACATTTACAGATTCTTTAAAATCAAAAGGATTATTTCCACTACAAACTGAACACTGTGTTTTTAAATCAAAAGATGGCGGAATAACATTAGCAATATACGTTGACGATGGTCTTATAATAGGGGAAAACAAGTCAGAATTAGTAAAATTATTAAGTGAACTTAATAAAGAATTTGAAATAACTTATCATGAAGAACCAAAATCGTTTATTGGAATTGAAATAGAAAGACATAAGAATTCTTTAAAGATACATCAGGAAAATTACAGTAATAATATCTTACAAAAATTTAAAATGAGTGACGCGAAAATATCAAAAATTCCTATATCAGTTAATACAAACAATCAAACTGATAATACTGAAACTCAACCTAAAAATTTTGAGAATGACAAATTTCCATATAGAGAAACCATAGGAAGTTTGTTATATTTGACAACAAAAACACGTCCTGATCTATCATACGCTGTGAACTACGGTAGTAGATTCATAGAAAAATATGAACGAAGAGATATTCAGAACATAAAACAGATATTAAAATATTTAAAAGGAAGCTTAAACAAAGGCGTAACTTATTCAGCAACAAACACTTATGAAATACAAGCCTATTGTGATTCAGATTTTGCGGGTGACGTAAATACCAGAAAAAGCACAACCGGTTACGTAATTTTATTTTGCGGAGGAGCAATTAGTTGGTGTTCACGTAAACAACAGATTGTGTCTCTATCAAGTACAGAGGCCGAATATATAGCAGCAGCAGAATGTTGTAGAGAAATCGTTTATCTAAAAAAACTAATAGAAGAACTAATAAATGAGACAATTGAAGTAAAATTATACGCTGACAATCAAAGCGCAATCAAAATAATGAAGACAAATTCTTTTAGTCGAAGAAGCAAACACATAGACGTCAAATATCACTTCATAAATGAAAAATTGAAAGAAGGCGTAGTTAAGGTATTTTATTGTTCAACAGAAGATCAATTAGCTGACATACTAACAAAACCTTTAAATTATAATAAATTTGAAAAATTTAAAAATCTTTTAATGTCATAAAACTATATATATATAAATGAAAATTGAAATTGTTAAATTTAAAATTTTATTGAAAACTGTTTAGTTTAAAATCAAAATTAAAAAAACCTAAAACTTAAGAAATTAATTGAATTGAAATATATTAACTTAAAATCGTTGTAAATTGCTTCATAAATAAACAATTAAGAGAAAGTGTTGAAATATATTCAAAGTAATTGTTTACTTGTGAACGCAGTCTTAAAAATAATAATATGCTAAAATGAGAACACACCTTAAAACAGAAAAACGGTGTAAACACACATAAAAATGTAATGTCATAAATATATAAAACATTGTAAAATGGAACCTTCACGTTGTTAAGAATAAAACTAAGCATTTCATTGGTAAAATCTTTTATTAATTAATTCAAATCTCAACATTCCCAACATGGGTTCTATCCGGGCAGGTCGACAACAAGTAACTTAAGTATTTTGACTACAGAAGTATCTCAAGCTTTAGAACGTGGATTGCATATTGACGTAATTTATACGGATTTCAGGAAAGCTTTCGACAAAATAATTCACTTAATTTTGTTTAACAAACTAATAGCGTTTTCGATTCTACAAAAAAATGTGACTTTATTTTGCACTTTTTTTTCAGGTCACATTTTTTCTGTTCGATTCTCAAAAAAATGTTGACCGGAAAAAAATTGCGTTTTCTTTTCTCGATTTGGATGCAAGTTTCAAACTTTTTGAGGGCAATTATATTGCACTTTTTTACTTTTTCTCAAGAGACGGTGCAAGAATGTTGCCTTGTTTAACATATAAATATATTATAAAAAATAAGAAAAAACATATTTTTAAAGATGTATTTTTCTTAAATAAAAATAATTAAATAGTGTGAAAATAATAATATACATTTAAAAATTGAATTCCTTTATTTTGTTGAACAAATTTGACAGATCTAAAAAATGTGACTTTTTCTGTTCGATTCTCAAGTATTTTAAGGGCAAAACTGAAAAAATAAATGCAAAACTACAAGAAAAAAATGCAAAACTGAAAAAGTTTTGCCCGCTCTGAGGTCACAACTTAAGTCGAGAAACGAAAACGCTATAAATAACTTTGAATGTGCTGAAATACCAATCCGTTGGATATCGTCATATCTTAACCAACGAAAACAGTTTGTAAAAATAGGCACCACAAAGTCTTTCGAATGCCTGGTCACCTCTGGCGTACCTCAAGGCAGCCATTTGGGTCCGTCATTGTTTATTTTATTCATAAATGATGTTATATCTTGCTTTACTCAGTGCAAAGTTCTTATTTATGCTGACGATATTAAAATCTTCAAAGTGATACGCAACAAAACAGACCAAAAAATAATGCAAGAGGAATTAAATCGATTTTGTTCCTGGTGTAACGATAATCATACTGCTTTTGAACGTGTCTAAATGTAAAACCATAACCTTTCACCGAGCTAGATCAGTTACCTATAACAATTACCGCTTAAATAATATTTTAATACAGCGCGTATTTTCTGTCCAAGACCTCGGTGTCTACTTCAAATTTAATCTAACTTTTGATGATCACATGAATAAAATTATTCTCAGGGCAAATAGTATGTTAGGTTTTATAATTAGAAATTCATCCGATTTTCAAGACCCTTACACTGTTCGCAATTTATACTGCTGTTTTGTTAGATCCATATTAGAATATGCGTCAATAATATGGTCTCCTTTTTATAACATTCATTCAAATAGATTAGAAAGCGTTCAAAAAAAGTTTATTCGTTACGCGCTTCGTCGTCTTCCTAGGGATATTAACTTGCCCGCGTATGTACTGTTGGGCCAGGACCATTGCCCTTTTGCTCTGAAAATGATAGGTTTTGTTATTCAATGATAGTTTCATTGATTTTCTCCAATTGCACAAAAAAAACAAAATATACATTTATCTATACCACTGTTTATTAAATCAAGTTTTGATAGAATGAAAAAAATGAACTGGTTGCATACGAAAATTATGGCTATACATAGATACAAATATGATATAAAACGATCAAAATGTTTTAGATCGGGGTTCAGTATAATTTGGAAATTAAAGGAAAAAAACAATATGTTGTTATAAGATAAATTTATCTCAATTTATTGTTAATCATATTTCCAATAAAATGTAATGTAACTTTCATATGTTTAAGTTTTTTTAATTTGTCTAAATTAGTATCGTTTTTGTAAATAAAAATATGATGTGGTTAAAAGTGAAAGTTAGCTGTCAAATCAAAATAGAAAATTTTACATAAATAAATTAAAAAGCTAAGAATAAAAATTTTATTTGTGTTTTATCCTACTTAGACTTTTTTCACTAGTTTTGATTTGAAAATCGTATTTGTTTTGAAAAGTTAAATAAAAAAATGGAATTTGATAAATCAATTAAAAGTTCGTTCGAAGATTTGTCGAATGCCCATGAAGAACTGAAGGCTGAAGACAAAGTATAGATGATGATATTAAGCAACAGTTTTTGATGAGTTATGTATATGGTTGGATAGATCGGCAACATGTTTATTTGGAATAAGAAATTTTGGTGTTGATATAATGGTCGTGTCAGACATCCAACCAAAGAATTATGTATATGGTTACAACAAAGATTTGTCACAAAACAAACATGGCTAGGGAGAAAGGATGAAGACAATATAGATGTAATAACGTTAAGCTAATTTAATTTGATTTGTATAATAACTTTTGATTTCTGTTAAATTAATTTCTTTAATGTTAAAAAAATACATAGTATTTTATTCTGTGATTTATATTTCGGAAATATAAGAGATTTCCAAATTTATATTTGTTTGTTGTATGTAAAGTCAGTGGTTTTTCAGTTTCAGTTTATAGTTTTGAGCTATCTCCGGTATAAAATAATAAATTACAGAAGTTTCCAAAAGTTCGATATCCGTTACAGTACTACCACAATATAAAGGGCGGTGCCAACTTTTAAATCTGGAAACGCTTGAGAACAGACAACAAATCTCTTCCGCAATCTTTGTCTATGACATTCTGATTAATACAATTGACTGCCCGTTATTATTACAGAAAATAAATATTTATGCTCCCATACGACAGCTACGAACAATATCAAGCTTTTTAAAGCTACCTTACCGCAGAACAAACTACGGAACAAGTGATCCATTGCTCACCGCTTCAAGGCATTTCAACTATTTTTCGGATGTCTTCGACTTTAACATATCCAGAAAGGTGTTTAAGAACAGAATCAGACTAAAGTTATGAACATTCAATTTAAACTAATTTTTTTTTTTTTAAACTCTTAATTATATATATATATATATATATATATATATATATATATATATATATATATATATATATATATATATTATATATATATATATATATATATATATATATATATATATATATATATATATATATATATATATATATATATATATATATATATATATATATATATATATATATATATATTATATATATATATATATATATATATATATATATATATATATATATATATATATATATATATATATCTTGAATTTGTATTAAACTGTTCTTAATGTAACATCAATTGTATTTCTAGGATAACTTTGCCTCGTTTTGTTTCTGTTTAGGTTTAATTTTTTTTTTTTTTTTTTATATTTTGTTGTCGTCACGCTTTTGAATAATAGTTAATAATTTTATTTTAGCAGTTCTTGTTTTTTTTTGTTTGTTTTTATTTTCATTTTAATGTTTTGATCTCTTATTTGTTTGTACTAGCTCAAAATTTAGTATTTTTACTTTTTAGTGTTTTAAGTCAAAGTTCAAAATATGTAATCTATGATACAATGTATTACTGATGAAATAAATAAATAAATAATATCATCTGCTTTATCTTCAGTAGGTGCATGAACATTGACGATCGTTACATTGAATTTTTGCGTGCGGATTCTCAGTTTGCATAGCCGCATATTAATTGGGCAGAAGTCGATAACATGCTGATTCACGCGACGGTGTATAAGAAAGCCAACTCCAAATTCTCTTCCGTTTTGATGACCGCAATAATACAGAGTGTATCCTTTCGCTGTTTCATGGATTCCACTGCCTGGCCATCTTAGTTCTTGTAATGCCACTATATCCAGTGTGTAGCTCTCGACTTGTTGAGTGAGTTTTAGGAGATCTCCTCTTCTTCTGAGGCTTAGCACGTTCCAGGTTCCCATTTTTAAATCGTAGTCCGGGTACAGTTTCCAAGGTCCTTCCAATAATGAATCCGAGATATTCCGAGGCCTGTGTACAGAATTCATGACAATAATCTTTTACGGAAATGGGGTGTTAGCCCTTTGCCCAACCCAAATTTTCGTGAATGGAATCGTTCTGCATCTTAAGGTCACCAGAAACAACCTTTTTACACGTTTATATAGCGAGCCGCTTGATCCAGGACAGACGCCCGCTGAAAACCGCCCCTTACCTGGAGAACAGACGCTTTCTACACATTTATATAGCGAGCCGCTTGATCCAAGACAGACGCCTGCTCCAAGCCGCCCCTAACATGGAGAACAGACGCTTGAGTTTCATTGGTTTTGTGGCGCCAATGACTCGCCGTGGTGCAGAATCATTGAGTATAAGCAGTATTTACTCTGCCCCTCTCAACTACACCAACCTAATTCTGTTAGCGTTATCCAGATAGCACGGCGTGGACGTAGAATTTCGGATTTTCGCTACCCTCAGAAGGTTTACTATAGTTAAATATTTAAGGCACCAATCAAATCACCGCATTAAAATATTTAATAACTATATATAGTTAAATGATTTCTGAACGATGTTCATTAAGTAAAATATTAAATACACAAATACTAATGCAATCTGTTAAAATCGTATGTCAGAATTATTCTTTCATAAAATGTTTCAATTGAATAAAATTAAAACCGAAAAAATTAAAAACTAAGATAGAAATTACTAACCATATTGTTATAGAAAACTTGCATTTCATCCAGAATTTGATAACATATATGCTGCAATTTCAAAATAAATTGAACTGTCAATTTGAAATCGTTAAATTTTAAATAATGCTTATCCCTGGTTAAATATTCCAATTGAAACCAATCGAAAAAAATGGATTGGATTAATCGGAATTCTGCATTGGGAATTTTCAATTAATTCCTATTCAAAAAATCTATTTCCAATACAATTCTATTCATTACTATTAAATATCTCTATTTTATTTTTCATCCGGAATGGATAGGATTATATAGGAAATGTATATAAATAAGAATTAATTGGAAATTTCCATTGCAGAATTCCGATTAATCCTATTCATTCCTATTAAATCTTTTCCAATTAAATCCTGTTAAATTTATAAAATTGTTTAATTTTTTTCTAAGTTTCTTTTTCCTATTGAATCTCTTAATTTCCGATTGAAATTCAATTGGAAATTTCCATTAGAATCCTACAGAACCTCTTTTCCTGTTAAATCCCATTCATTCCGATTGAATTTTAATAATAATAATCCTTTATTGACTTTAAATATTATAATACAGTTGTATACATTTAATAATTTACTGAGATCAGCTTTTAATAGTAAGCTTTACAGCAGATGAAATTAATTATTATGAGTATTGCAAAAAAATAAATGAAAAAGAATGTTTATAAAATTCAAATGCAGTTCAGTCTGCTTAGTAACTAATAAAAAACTTATATTTACCTAACCTACTTAAATCTAAACTTAAAAGCTACGTTGCAAAAATTAAGCGGTGGTAAAGCTAATTGCGTTTATTAATTCATTTTCAATATAATTTAATTTATTTATGTATCTATCCTTAGCTTCTCTAGCAACTACATTGACAAGCTTTATATTTAATTCGTTGTGCAGTCTTAAAGTGCTATAACGTCTAGGGCGTTTATATATAGTTTTTAGAAATTTGTTTTGAATGATTTGAAATTTCTTTTTATGACACAAAGCAATATCCCACCAAATTGGCGCACCATAAAGTATGATATTAAGAATCACACACTTGTAAATTAGTGTCTTATTATGACTATTCAGTTTACTATTTCTGTTGAGTAGAGGATATAGACTTTTGAACAGTGTATTACATTTTTGTTGTATTTGAGTGACGTGTGTCTTAAATGTTAATGATTTATCCAAATAAATTCCTAAATATTTAGTTGAAGGTTTCCATTCCAAAGAAGAGTTTTGAATCAGAAAAGGTTGTTGTGGAAGTTTACGGGATGCTCTGCACCTAGTAAAATTAATAGCTTCACATTTTGATATGTTAATACTAAGTTTCCAGTTTTTAAAAAATTCGAGAATTTTAGTGAGGTACAATTGAAGCTTATTGATAATAGATACCGCCAGCTCATCTGACACAAATATTGCAGTGTCATCAGCAAATAATGATAATTTACATTCACTATCTCTTGGAATATCATTGATGAATAAACAAAAAAGCAAAGGACTCAATACAGCACCTTGAGGAACCCCAGCTGGAATACTAAGTATAGAGGACATGGAATCAAAAATCTGGACAAAAAATGTTCTATCAGTTAAGAACGATTTTATGATTTTAATTAAAAATATTGGAAATCCATATATAAATAATTTATAGCAGACTGCGTCTTGCCAAACTTTATCAAAGGCTCGTTCAAGGTCTAATAATATCATTCCAGTAGATTTTAGCGAAGATCTATTAGATTTAATATGATTGACTACCCGATGGATTTGATGAACAGTAGAGTGCCCAGATCTAAAACCAAATTGCTCGTTTATAATTATTTGATTGTCAGTTATGAACTCTTCCATTCTTCTTTTGATAATATGCTCAAAGAGTTTTCCCAATGTACAAAGATAGGTCTGTAGCTTGTAGCAAGAGTAGGGTCTTTGCCAGGCTTTAAAACAGGAGTAATTTTAGCTTTTTTCAATTGAATTGGGAAATAGCCTAGCTTCAAGCAGCACTCGAATATTATCTTAAGAAAATGGATTCCACTTTCAGGAAGATTTTTAAGTAAAATAAATGGAATATTATCTACACCTGGAGCTTTGAGCCTTGGAAGGAATTTCAAAATATCAGAAATTTCAGAAGGGTGAATTTCAGAAACTGGAGCATTGTTATCCAAATTATTGAAATTAGTGCAAAAGTCACTTGTTCTTCAATTACAATATTGGAGTTTGGAATTTGATGAGCGTCAACGAAGACATCAGCCAATACTTGTGATTTTTCTGTATTTAAGAAAATTCGATTTCCAGTGTTGGGAGTAACTAATGGTGGAATGGACTTGCGATGGTTTTTAAAATGTTTAGTTGTTTTCCAGAAGTTTCTTGAACCATTATCCAAGCATTCAAGCTTCGTTTGCCATTTTTGATTATAAAGAATATTTATATGATATTTAATAATTCTATTTAGCAAGTTTATTGAGGTTTTAATGTGAGCAAGGCGACTTCTGAGGTAAGATCTTCTAAGCGAATTTCGGTGTCTGATAAAACTTAACACTTGATCAGATAATAACAATTTATCAGTTGGAAGAACAGGCACAAGCGGTACGGATAGATCACGAGCTGAAGAAATGGATACTGTCAAAAAATCGACTGCAACGTTGACATCTGAAATAGTATGAATTGAACTTAAATTGAAATTTTCAATTTCAGATGAAATATGATTCTAATAAATGCTCCAATTAGCATTTTTATAGTTAAAGTATTTACGATGGCAATGATCTACTTGATTATTAAATATTATTGAACAGAGGACTGGCAGATGATCGGAGCAGAGTGCTTGAATGGTGTTAACTTCGGATATCAACTGTGGGTTGTTTGTTAAAAATATATCAATAATACTAGGGACTCCAGCAGGACTATAGTGGGTAGGATCTTGGGGAGCAATAACAACACAATCAGAGTTAATAGAATAATCATATAAAGTTCGACCACCGCGGTTAGTTCTAGGACAAAACCAGTTAGGATGCTTACAATTTAAATCACTACCAATTAGGTAAGGAATATTACCACTACAAATTTTTATAAAATCATTTCTGAGATGCTCAGAATTCGAATATGAACAATATACAGAAAATATTTTAAGTTGATTATTATCACTACTTATTATATTAATACCCAGGGATTCTATACAATTTAATTTAAGGTCAGGAAGAAGCGAATGCTTAATGCAATCTTTTATAAGAATACCAACACCACCCCTGCGAAGATTTTCTCTATCATTACGATAAAAGCGAAAATTAGGAATCGAAAATGAAATAGAAGGCTTTAAATGCGTTTCACTAATAAGTAATATATCAATATTAAAATTATCTAAAAACTGAATTACCTCAAATTTTTTATTTTTTATACCGTACGAGTTCCACACACAAATTTTTAAAGAATTATGGATAACAGACATATTTAATAGCAATATTAGCCATAACGTCAAATTGTTCTTCTTTGGAATGGCACCCCCGAAGTCCTGAAACAAGTTCTTTGAGAATTTGTAATAACTCATGTGGTGCAAACAAATCATTTGTGCTATCTGAATTAATATTAATTGAATTTTCATGATTGATTGAATTTGTTTGAACCACTGTACTGAACTGCATTTTTTTGTTAACAAAATTATTATAATTATTATTAAAATTTTTATTGTTGTTTTGATGAGTATTGAGGGAATAATAGGAAAATCCTGTTGTTGAAATGAAAACGTTGGTTGATTTGAAGGTCGACTCAACTTATTTTTTAGATTCAGATGATTTTTTATTTGAATGTATTTTTCTCTTTCTGGACAAATTATAGAGTTAGATATATGATTTCCACTACAATTACAGCAAACATGTTTAGTAATATCGTTTTGTAAAGGACACTCCATATCATCAATATGTTCATCTCCACCACAGAAATTACATTTTGGCTTCATGAAGCATGCGTTCGCTCCATGACCATACATTTTACATTTATAACATTGGAGAGGACCTTTGCTGGTGGATCGACAAATTTCCCATCTGCACACTGTGTTATTAACAAATCTAATATTTTTTAATTGGTTCAGAGACATTGATCCCTTTTTGAAAGCAACAAAATAAAGGGCATCTTCACTGTTTCGACGATATTTTTTAGGAATAGTTTTCCAAACATTAACAGGACTCAGGCCACTATTCTCGAGGCTTTTCTTAACTTCATTTGTATCCATATCATGGAGCCCACATAGTACAAATTTAACAAAACGGTTTTCCTCAAGCGTATATGAGAACATACCATTGTTATGTTCTTTTAATTTAGTAAAAATTTTGTTATAGTCTGATAGGCTATATGTAAGTATTTTTATACCAATTGACATGATTTGTATATTATATTTTGAAATATTTAGTTCCTTCATAGTTTTATGAATCTCCGTTGAGGAAGATTTTGTAATTATTGGAGGAATTTTTCCTACAGGTTTTCTAGAACTTTCACCAGACGGAGAACTAGTTTGCGATGTTTTTGCATATTTTGATAAATTAACGTTAGGTGGTAAACCTGCATACCTGTTTACTGTTGGGATATCACTCATTTTAATGCCTTGACTCATCTGCTTAATGTTGCTGAGCGAGCTCCTAGGGAGGCTACGCATCTGGCGACTTATAGTTCTTTTATTTGTGAGCATCCACACACAATAATCACTAAACAATCAATTTATATTTCAATGTTTAACTTTAATTTGATTTGAATTTATAACTAACAACAAATCCAAACAAAAAATAAAACACAGTTAGAAATTTTAATATTAATATTGAAAAATTTGATTATAACTTGATAATTTGATGTTTACTTCGCAAACACCGAATATCGAATGATTGAATTTTAATTGGTAGATCGAAGTCTTCCTATTAAACCAATTCAATCCGATTTAATCCTATTGAAATTATATTGGATTTAATAGGATTCAATAGGTTTGAATTGGAATGTTTAACCAGGGATTACTAAAATCACTGGATAAACAAATATTCTCTTTATTACTCTCTGCCTCGTTTTCTATACGTTCGCTTAACACCTCCACATTCTTCTCCATTGAGTTTCTTAACCCGCTAAACAAGGTGAATCGTTTACGAACCGTACACGAACAATATGCTATACATACAATAGCTCGCAAACGATTCACCTTGTTTAGCGGGAAACTCCTATTTAAAGTCAATTGGAAATTTCCAAACAAATCCTGTTCAATGTTCATACAATTAACATATTTCTTCGAAGTTCCATTTTCCGAATAAAATCCCTGAATTCCTATAAAACTCAATTGAAAATTTCCAATTAAAACCTGTTAAATTCATAAGATTGTTTAATTTTTTTCTAAGTTCTTTTTTTCTTTCGAATCTCTTAATTTCCGATTGAAATTCAATTGGAATTTTTCCAATAGAATCCTACAGATCCTCTGACACGGTTAATATTTCTTCTAAGTTTAATTTTCCTAAACAAATTCTTGAATTCCTATTGTAGTCCAGTAACTTTGTCGCCTGAGTGTATGGGGTAGTATGCGTCAAATCCGGTAGTTCTGATTTTTTGCAGACTTGTTTATGATGTTGGCCTAATGAATAATCCAAGTTTGTGACCTCGAGCGCCGAACGCAACTTCGTCAAAAATCGCAAAAACCGCGAAAAAATCGTTATTTTTTCAAATTTTGGCGACCCTAAAGGACTAGTTTTTTCTTTAACCTTTCTTATGCCGTTTTTAAAGTAGATTAAATTTGCTACAATATGATACTAGAACTGTCTCTGCAGACCCACTAGCTTCCGAGATTAAGCCTTTCAAAGTTTATCATTTTTTTTAAATTCATCATAAACAAGTCTGCAAACAATCAGAACTACCGGATTTGACGCATACGGTAATGTATAAAGTTACTGGACTATTGAAACTCAATTGAAAATGTCTAATTAAATCCTGTTAAATTCATAAAATTGTTTAATTTCTTTCCAAGTTCTTTTTTCCTATCAAATCTCTTAATTTCCTATTGAAATTCAATTGGGAATTTCCAATAGAACCCTACAGATCCTCTGGCACGGTTTATTTTTCTTCTAAAGCCGCAATTAGCTTATTGCGGAACTCTGCAATAGTCGTGCAATGGTAGTGTGTAAAATATTCATTGCAGAAAAGTTTGGCAATGAACTCATTGCAAAACATTGCAATGCAGAGTTCTGCAATAGTATAATTGCGGCTTAAGTTTCATTTTCCTAATCAAATTCTTGAATTCCTATTGTGACTCAATTGAAAATTTCCAATTAAATCCTGTTAAATTCATAAAATTGTTTTATTTTTTCTCAAGTTCTTTTTTCCTATCGAATCTCTTAAATTCCAATTGAAATACAATTGGAAATTTCCATTAGAATCCTACAGAACCTCTTTTCCTGTTGAATCCCATTCATTCCGATTGAATTTTAATTGGTAGATTCGAAGTCTTCCTATTAAACCAATTCAATCCGATTTAATCCTATTGAAATTATGTTGGATTTAATAGGATTCAATAGGTTTGAATTGGAATGTTTAACCAGAGCAGGGATGTATAAGTGTATTTAATTTTTAACTCTACCCGAGAGCAGGGTTACGTTCCGAAACTTTACTATAGTTAACTATATTTAAATAATAGCCGCTTTCCAATCGAGTGAATTACTGAATGATTCACTTAAACTGAATTGGTCTAATATTCAGTAAATCATCAAAAATAGAGCTAAAACAACAAAAAATAGCAATTTTTTGACATTTAAAAAATACATAACCAAAATCGAAAATTTAGACACAAACAAATATGTTCCGATTTATTTTTTTATTATTTTTAACGTTTGACCACAAACCGTAAATAAAAAAATATGAATATGTTGAACTGATGAACCTATTTTTTCCTTCACTTTATTCAATTCAATTCAGTTCTGTAGTAGCTCAGTTTACGTTCAGTGGAAACTGAATATTACCATTGGAACATACAAATTCCGGAATACAATTCAGTTTAAGTGAATCATTCAGCAATTCACTCGATTGGAAAGCGGCTAATATTTAAATACGGTCGTTCAGAAACGAAATAGTAAAGTTAATATATAATGTCGTTTTCTTTTTACCAAAAAACTTGCACTAAACACGCCCATTTTCGATCTAGATCGATTTATTTTGACATTACGTATTCTATTTGACAAAAAAAAGCACTCTTTTTGCACTAGATCTAGATCTAGATTTTTTCGTAGAGTAAGTTCTAAATACAATAGAGTTGCACAAATACATTTACACATCTCTCAAAATTTGTAAACAAACAAGACGCCATTTATGGTTATTATTATTTTGTCAAAGTGAAATATTTAATGTTATGTTTAAATCATGTTTTAAATTAAAAACTAATAATAAATAATAATTTATTATTTGTTTATTTATTTTTAATTTCTCGCATTAAAACCTTTATAGCCTTGTGGTAATTGAATTTTCTTAGCAAAAACATTTTCGTGTGTATAGTTGGGAATGATCTTGTTAAAAACTAAAATTTCATTAATTTAATTAATGAAAACTAAATTATATAGTGAATTAGTGGTTTATGAATTTTTCTAAAAATTTCAATAATTATCTAGTGTATTATTAACTCTGAAACAACAAGAAAAATAAACGATAAAAGAAGTTTAGGTAAACAACAACATTAATGACATTTCACAAACACATCTACAAAGTTAGAGCAATTTCTTGTCATATTCTTTTTATGAAAAAAAAATCACTCTTTCTGCTCTAGCAAAAAGAAAACGACATAACTATTTGACAGCTGTTTGCGTTCAGAAACACACTACGCCCCGCCCACATTTATTAAAAAATAAAATGTGCTCTCGAGTAGAGTTAAAAATTAAATACACATATCCATAAGCATTATTTAAAATTTAACGATTTCAAATTGACAGTTCAATTTATTTTGAAATTGCAGCATATATATTTTTCAAATTCTGAATGAAATGCAAGTTTTCTATAACAATATGGTTAGTAATTTCTATCTTAGTTTTTAATTTTATCGGTTTTAAGTTTATTCAATTGGTTGAACACTAACGTTAGTTAGTGCAATCTTTGCTTCCATCTGGAGGTAATATCTTGCACTATTTAATCGTTTCAGTAGAACTTAGAACACTCAAGATAAATTAGAACACAATCCACCATACACGTTGATCATCCCACTTGAAAGTGTATTATTGGATGACATTCAGGTATGATGGAGAACCCCGTCAACAGACCTACGGGTTAGACACATGATCCTCCCGTTCGTTCGGATCATGAATAATTGAGCTTTATTTGGGCGCCACTGAAACGATTGACATACGATTTTAACAGATTGTATTAGTATTTGTGTATTTAATTTTTTACGTAATGATCGTCGTTCAGAAATTATTTAACTATAGTTATTAAATATTTTAATGCGGTGATTTGATTGGTGCATTAAATATTTAGCTATAGTAAAGTTTCGGAACGTACCCCAGATTTAATTTTTAAATAAATGTGGGCGGGGACTACCCAGTAAAAGTGTTATACCGGATTTACTAGTAACTTACTATTAACGCGTTATAGTAACAAGACCAAGACAAACCCAAGACCGCTCAAACAAAATGTCCCACCTCGTCTTGTATAACAAGTCTAGGGTTTGTCTGGTAAGACGTGTCTTTAGTTTGTCTTGGTTAACCCAGGTAGTACGAATTCGGTTTGAAATTGATACGATATCGATTACATGTAATCATGTAGTCGAAACATATTTCGATATAGTTTCGATACTGTATCGATTACATTTAGAACAACGTGTTCGCCCTAGTAAGCGAATATGTGATCGATACCAAATTGAAACTATAATCGATGCCTAATCGGACCACGTAATCGAAACATACTCATAACGTGTTTTGATACAAAATCGAAACTACTAGTAACAATGTGATCGAAAGTTTAGAGTTCGTATTTTTGGTTGTACATTTTATAATATTTGGAATAATTTTTATTAATAAATTTATTTATTATAACATAAAATACATATTATAGATATTTTTATTTAAAATAAATATAAAAATTTCAACAAAAACGCTACAAATTGAAATGTGAACCTGAAATCAGAAAAAATACCATTAAAAGAAATAGTTTATAGAATTATATAGATATATATATGTATATATCAAAATGTGAACCTGAAATGAGAAAAAAAACCATTAAAAATAGTTTATAGAAATATCTCAAATCAATAAATGCTGCAACTTCAAATTATAGGTTATGTAAACAATAAAATAACAATAAAATTAAAACAATTCACGACATAATACATATTTTCTTATATATACATAACATTAAATTGTACTTACTGTTGAAATATATTATGTTCAAAAGACTTTAAATCATATATTGTTTAATTTACCCACAAATATATGTTTCGCGCGACTGTAAATGAAAAATATGTACAATTTTAAATGTCAAAACACCATATTTTTTTGTTATAGTGAGATGACAATATATAATAGCTATATGACTCTTTTTTTCCAGTTCGAAACTATCGATTACAAAACGATTTCGATTACAGTTTCTTGCCTGGGAACCTAAACCACAAAGCAACCATGTTATATAAATATTGATTTTTGTAAATAAAATACATTTTTATAATTTTAAGTTTTTATTGACTGTAAATAAATTAATAAATATTTAATTTTTAACTCTACTAGAGAGCACATTTTATTTTTTAATAAATGTGGGCGGGGCGTAGTGTGTTTCTGAACGCAAACAGCTGTCAAATAGTTAAATATTAAGGGCCATATCGACAAACCCAACTAAAATCGCAACTACAACTAAAGTGTCAGTTTTGGTATTTTTAAACCACATTAAATCGTCAGTTTTAAATGTAGATTAATGTCGAATTCTTTTTGTTCAGAGCGAAAAAGTGATTTTTTTTTTCATAAAAAGAACATGCAAAAATATGATCCAGTTTTGTAGTTGTATTTGTGAACTGTCATTGAATATTTTTGTAATTAATTGTATTTAATTAATTAGTTTATTATTAATTTTTATTTTAAAACACTATTTAAGCAATATTTTATTTAAAAAGTAACTATTTCTCTATTAAAAAAAATAATAAGTAAATGGCGTTTTGTTTGTTTACTAATTTTGACAGATTTTTTAAATGTATTTGTATTCTATATTGTATTTTATGCTTGCTCTAGCTAAAAATCTAGATTCAAACAAAAGTTTTTAGGGCAAAAAAAAATCACCTTTTTTTGTCAAATAGAATACGTTATAAAGTTGTAGTTGCAGATTTAGTCATGGATATCGGTGATTAAATTTACACTTACAATTGACGGTTAAAATTCGATGATAGATTTTTTTAAATCAATACGTTGTCAAATAATATTTTATAATAAAATATTTTTAAACATTAACATAAATATGTATTTCAATTGTGTTCTTTATAAAAATTCTAAATAATTGAAAACTCTAAATAATCGTTAATCTTGCAAATCAATATTGTTTTGTGTTGTATTTAAGTTTTTTTTACTATAGCTACATTATTATTAATATTGCAATAAATTTTAATACATAATTACTGATTTCTAATTATTGCTGTGTTCGAAAAATTATAGTTTTAAATTACGTTTAAAAATACCATCAAAATCTCAACTAAATTCGTAGTTTTAATGTGGTTTAAAAATACCAGTTTTGAACATCAATTTCGAAAAAACTGTGACTACAACTAAAAGTTGTAGTTGCGTCTGTCGATATGGCCCTAAGTGGTGTTCTTTGGCAAAAAAAAAATTGATCTGAGATCAAAAAAATTAGCTGTCAGATCAAATTAGCTGTCGAGTTTGTGTTCTTTGGCAAAAAAAGATTGATTTATTTTTTGATCTAGATCAAGTTTTAAAAATCTAGATTTTTTGGTAGATTTTACAAATACATTGAAATCCTGCTAAACATGGTGAATCGTTTACGAACCGTAAACGAACAATGCGGTTCGTAAACGGTTCGTAAATGGTTCGTAAACGATTCACCATGTTTAGCGGGATATTATTTTTAACTGTCAAATTTATGTAAACAAAAAACCCGCCATTTTAGTTATTATTATTATTTTGTTTAAAAATAATTTATTATTATTTAAATTACTAATTAATAATAAAGTTATTACAAATAAAATGATAAAGCGTAAAATCTATCATTTTCAAATGTAAACATAACCAAACATATCAACTGATAGAACAAAAAGTCAAAACAATTTACTACTACATATACAAAAGTAGATTGATTTACTTTATGCTCTTCGTTGGCAAACAAATAAATCAATTTTTTTTCGATCAAGCCAAAGAACACGACATAACTTTACTATTTTGTTTCTGAACGACCGCATTTAAATATTTTATTTAAATATAGTTAACTATAGTAAAGTTTCGGAACGTACCCCGTATCAAATAATAAACAAAATGTCATATGCTATTTCAATATATTTTTATTTGTTGATATTAATAAAAAATAATTTATTACATAAAAATATTTATATTTGTCGATAATTTATCAGCAAATATCAAATCATGGAACCCGGTGTCATAAAAAAATTAGATGAAACTGTTGTGAATCGAATAGCTGCAGGAGAAATTATTCAAAGACCGGCAAATGCGCTTAAAGAATTAATCGAAAACAGGTGAGTCAAATAATCAAAAAGTAACAAATATAATAATAATTTTAACTTATTTTAGTTTAGATGCAAAATCAACAAATATTCAAATTATCGTAAAATCTGGAGGATTAAAATTACTTCAAATTCAAGACAACGGAACGGGAATTAGACGTAACAATTTAGATATCGTATGTGAACGATTTACAACATCAAAACTAAAAGAATTTGAAGATTTGAATAGCATTGCAACATATGGATTTCGTGGTGAAGCACTAGCGAGCATAAGTCATGTAGCTCATCTAACAATTCAAACAAAAACAAAAGATGATAAATGTGCATCTCGTGCATCGTATGAAGATGGGAAATTAAAGGGGGAAATAAAATTATGCGCCGGTAATCAAGGAACACAAATCATTGTTGAAGATTTATTTTTTAATGTTGTTCAACGGCGACAAGCATTGAAAGGATTCAATGAAGAATATCAAAAGGTTTATGATGTTGTTTGTAAATATGCTGTTCACAATTCTGGTGTTGGATTTGTCTTAAAGAAATTCGGGGAGAGTAATGCTATTAGGTAAGTAATTTATTGGTTACATTTATGTAAAAGTATAGCTTTTCCTTCAATTCCTTCTAGAACGACAACTGGTTCTAATCATGTAGACAATATTCGAATAATTTATGGCAACGCAATCGCTAAAGAATTATTAAAAATCGAACATCAAGACAATTTATTGAAATTTAGTTCCAAAATTTATTTAACGAAAGTTAATTTTTCAATGAAGAAATCAATTTATTTGTTTTTTATAAATCATCGGTTAGTCGATTCGGTGAATCTAAAAAATAAAATTGACGAAGTATACAGTTTATACTTACCAAAAGGAACACATCCGTTTGTCTATTTAAGCTTGGAAATTGATTCAAATAATATCGATGTAAATGTACATCCAACAAAGCATGAAGTTCATTTTTTGCATGAAGATGAAATTATTGAAAAATTGAAATGTGTGATTGAAAAAGAATTTCTAGGTGGGAACGAGACACGAATATTTTACACACAATCACGATTACCAGGAGCTAGTGATCCGACAAAAATCGAAAATAAAGATGAAGCCGAGGAATCAATAGGCAAATCAAGCACTGATAAAATTTACGCTAAAGATTTGGTTCGAACTGATTCAAAAGAACAAAAACTAGATAAATTCTTTGCCAATACAAGTCTTGGACAAAAATCACAATCGTTAATCGTTGATGAAGATGATTCGATTCATAATGTAAGCGGAAGTCAGCTAGGTTTCACCCAAGAGTTTTCGCAAGTTCTTGGATTTAATAAGAAAACTTTTAAGAATAGAATGTCAGTCGGACGAATGATTTGTTTTAAATTCATTTTATTTAACTTTTTTTTTGTTTTTAGTGAAACAAAATTAACATCAATTTTAAAATTACGTAAACGAATAGAAAACAAATGCCACAATCGTTTGCGTACAATTTTATCGAATTTCACCTTCGTCGGTGTGATTGATCGTAAAAAAGCCGCAATTCAATTCGAAACCGAATTATATTTATGCAATATTCAAATTATGTCTGAAGAATTATTCTATGAAATTCTTTTATATGATTTTGGAAATTTTAATCAAATTAAATTATTTGATGGTGATAGCGAAGGATTTTCAATCAAAGAATTATCGTTAATTTATTTAAATTCGGAAGAGAGTGAATGGACCGAAGAGGATGGTGATAAAGAGGAATTGGCGTTGAAGGTTCAAGAAATCTTAGTAAGTAAAAGCATAATTATGAAAGAATATTTTAAGTTAAGTATCAGTGATGATGGACGAATAGAAACATTACCAATGCTGCTAGGTAAAATTTGTATTATCTGTAACTGTTAGGAATACTAAAATATTTTTCTTTCAGACAATCATTTCCCATGTCTGTCATTCTTACCACGATATGTACTCCGATTAGCAACCGAAGTTAATTGGGATGAAGAAGAAGAATTTTTCAACACATTTTCACGAGAAACCGCGTATTTCTATTCAAAAATTCCATATTCGTTACCAATATCTGAATGGAATTGGACTGTCGAACATAGCATTTTTCCTGCAATTAAGCAATATTTAATACCTCCTAGAAGTTTTGCCGTCAATAAATGTTTATTACAAATAGCAAGTTTATCGAAACTATATAAAGTTTTTGAACGATGCTAAAATCGGTAAAGAATAAATTTACATAAACTAAGATATTCTAAGAAATTTCGATTAATATAATTTAGGTTGGTGAAATCGTGGTTCTTTATCTGGATTGGAGACATGCATCTTTAACAAATTCATTATTTCATTATCATATTCTGCTGGTGTTTCTTTATTTCCAGTTGCCCAATAATATATATCCCAATCGTTTGTTGGTTGATTTATTAATTTATCGAACAATGCTGTTTGGTTTTCGTCAAATGTTTTTAAATATTTTGATGCAAATGTGCTGAGAATTAAATCATTTTCTAGCATTCCACGTTTACGTGCCTGATACGTTAATCTACAAAATGGTCAAATATATCTAAATATTTTATCGGAGAAACGTTTTATATAATTTACCTTGCTTTTTTTACTTCAAGCGGTTCGTTGATTTTTTCTGGGTAAAGTGGAATCGGCAATGTTTTGGAATCATCAAAATCTATCATTTCAACAAATTTTGGAGATTTGTTTTCGTTCGAATCCGTCACATTTGATGAAAAGTTCCGACATAAATTTGGTATCAAAGTTAAATTCTAGAAATTGTTACATAACATAAATATCACAAAATCAAAACTTGTTTTCATCACTAATGAAATTTACTACATACTTTTATATTTCTAAATAATTTCAAAGACATCATTCTTATATTTTGATTTTTACTATTGAAAAATATAGGAACAAAAATATAATGAATATACAATGTTGCCAATATGAAAACTTTAATATAATTATCATAGATGGTGCTTAGTATAAGCATGAAATTATAATACTGGACTGAAAACAGTCGATCGTTTCACCTTTCATGTTAGCACTATATATTTTTGCATGACTGACGTACGACATTTCAATTTTAGTGTTCGAATTCTTTGAATAGTTTTGATTGTGATTCGGAAGGTTGGAACAGAATACTTTGAAGAGGTGGTGAAACGTATGTTATCACATTAGACATCTTAAAAGAATTTATGATTGAATCTGGCATGCCGACTTGATCAACTTAACTCGTAGCGTAAGCAATTCGCCACGCAGTCGTGAAGCTGATTCAAAATATTCTCAACGACCAATACATTTCGGTATCCATCGATGGCTTTTTTCTGAGTCTAAATTAATTAACGCTGGTGTACCCCAAAGCTTAGTTTTATCACCCACGCTTATTTTAACTTATATAACCGAACTGTTGAAAATCACCAGCAATCCGATAGATATATAGTTTTGAGATAATAGCACACTGCACAAGTCATTCGTCCCCCTATCTTCAAAGGGAAAATGATTGAACGAATAAATCCTGTCCGGAGAGATTCTACCATAAATGTATACGAAAACCTAGAAAAAATCGCCGACTGGGATTCATCAAAACACAGCTATTGATTGTGTGACGAGTGACGACCGAGGCAAATATAAAAATGTAACGATCATATAATGGCGATGGCAAAGAGCGTGCCAAGAAAACTCAGCCTCAATAGATGTAAAACATATTTTACTCCATATCAATTACTCCACATTTATAAGTCCTATATTCGTCCATGTATGGAGTATTCCTGTCAAGTTTGGAGCTTGGCAGCTGTTACCATACCTGGCATCTGTACTCTGTTATAAACGTGATTGTTGGTGATCAAAATCTTGATTTCATACAACATCGTCGCACTATTGCTGATCCCGTTGTTTTTTATAAATACCGTCACCCAGCAGTGCTTGGATGAAATCAGATCCACAATGCCTCAAACACGTATATCGTTTCCCGTTTTACTCGTCAATGTCTCGAGTGCCTTCAATCCACAAAGATTTAAAAAAAAGTCCACCAACACCTCAAAACGCATGTTGTCGTGAGACCTAGGTAAGTCTTAAAAAGCATCTATATGTTGTTATGACACTTATTTTAATTCTTATAATACAACATTGTATATTAAAAAAAATTACTAAAAATAACGCGTTATTATAATTCGACCCTACCGCTTTCTCAGTTCGACTCTTCTGACAAGCTTTCACAATTTTCCACCAGGCTCTTCATCCCGAAATAAAAATCAAAGAAAATTCTCTAAAATTTTATTTCCATGATTTTAATAATTTTGTGTAGAAATTTGTAATATATTATGAAAATTGGAAAATTTGGAAAAATTATAATTGGTTGGTAAGTGTATTTTAAAAGCAAAACAAATGTTCATATGAATTGTTAAAAATTGAGGTTATACAATTGTTCATTTTAGGTCTGTCATATCAGCTGCAGGAATTTACGGATTTGTATTATCAAAACAATCTGTCGATAAAAATCGTTTAGAGCAAATGCGAGTTCGAGATCGTATAAGAAAATCGAATATTGGGGAATATATTCAAAGTAATAGAAGATTTGATTAAATTTGAATAATTTTTTTTTATATATATCTCAAAAACAAGAAATAATTATAAAATGGCAGCACAATTTAGTCCCGCTGATCAAGCAAAATTACAAATGATGCAAGATATAGAAATTGAAATGATGTCTGATTTATACAATCGTATGACATCCGCATGCCATAAAAAATGTATTCCACCCAAATATTTTGATTCAGAATTAGGTAAAGAATCGATAACTATTTGTTAAGTAGATACTATAAGCTAAATTATTTCAGGAAAAGGGGAATCTGTTTGTCTAGATCGTTGTGTAGCTAAATATCTAGATATCCATGAAAGAATAGGGAAAAAATTAACCGCACTCTCGACTCAAGATTCAGAATTGATGCAAAAAATGGGTGGAGATGGAAAGTAAAATTCCATAATAATTTAAAATATATAACAGTTTTTAGAATATAAGTAGTTTAATAAATAATTCATTGAAAAAATAAGTACAAATCTAAAATTCTATATGTATAATATTTCAATGAAATTTATTTAAAAAATAACAATTTTTTTATTGCATCTAAAACATTACCAACATAACGATACTAAAATGTATTTGTTCTTAACTTCATTCAATAGGAGAATCGATAAAAATTTTCTTTTTTGTCAGCGCTTCTTTTTGGCAGTAGAAGGAAATTGACAAAAGAGCTTGTGAGTTGAAGTTTTCTATTTTATATATTAAATTATTGAATTTCGCAAATTTTATATAACTCAATATAGGTTATTACGTTTAAATCAATAAAACAATGTATGCTAATTTTTATATGATTTTTTTTTATAGAAAATGGGAAAAAGAAAGAATCAACATTTAATTGATTCAGATTCAGGTAGCGATGATGGATCAGCATCTGATTTAGATTCCGTAAGTTTCTAATTATTTGTAAACCCCTATTTACGTCGTTAAATGAATAAAAGTAATAAATGAGAATATGTTTTATTGAAACCAATCAATTATAAATATAGAAAGTGAAAAATTTAATGAAATGTCACAATATTTTATTCGATTGTATATGCGAGTAATTTTAATTCAATGTTATTCTAGGAATTTCTTTCACTTGCCAAAAAAAAGAAAAAACCTGATGGTGTGGTAGGAAAACCTTCTGACAAATCTTCTGGTTCTGATTCTGACTGGGGTAATAACAAAAATGGAGGTCAACCTCGTAAAAAGAAAAGGACCAAAAAGGTAGAAATTATATTAATTAATTAATTAAAATAAGAAAATTTATTATAACGGGAATGTTTGCTATTTGTTTTAATTATACAAGTCAATGACCTTATTAATATATAAAAATTCTGTTGCAGATGTCAAAAAGTTCATCTGAATCTGAAAATTCTGATTCAGAATCAGATGATGAAGAACCACAAAAAATTGAAAAGTTAAAAGAAAAATCTCCATCGCCTAAACGTGATTCACCATCGCCTACCAAGAAATCATCTAACAATGATGACGAATCAGAATTAGAAGAAGGGCAAGTTTCATCGGACAGTGATTCAAGTTCGGACTCAGAATTTAATGATGGTTTCGACGAGAATTTAATGGGGGATGACGAAGATCGTGCACGGTTAGAATCATTATCAGAAAAGGAACGGGAAACTGAAATATTTAAGCGTATTGAGCGACGTGATGTTATGAAAACGAGATGGGAAATTGAAAGGAAACTTAAAATTGCAAAACGTAAGGAGAGAGGACATGATAAGACTAGAGTTAAAAAGAAAAAAGATAAATCTATAGATAAAAAGAAAGAAAAGGTTGAGAAATTTGTTGCTCCCAAACTACCGCCACCGAAAGAAAAATCACCCCCAATTGTAACATCGCCGATGGAATCATTATCTCCGGAAAAAAGAGATGAGGGTAATTTTTATTTTTTTAAAATAAAATATTCTTATTTTGATGAATTTGTTTTTAGAAAATTCATCTGTTGAATATTTCGATCCTAAGGAACGATCAAAGGAACGTAAGAAAAATGTTGAAATGAACAAAACTGATGATAAACGTAGCAGTGCAATGGCACTTTTAAAATTGCGTCGTGAAGGCAAACAAAAACGGGAAGAAGAGGAAGCAAAGAGGTTAGAAGAGAAAAAAAAAGTGGAAGAAAAAAATGATGATTTGGAAGGAGTAGGAGGAAAATCGGCTGTTCGTTTGAAGGCATCCGATATATATTCGGACGATTCTGGTAGCTCAAGTACAGACGAAGATGAAAAACAACCGGCAAGTCGACCAGTTGAACGTCGAACTTCGACAGCAAGTAGTCGTTCGTCATCAAGTGACTCCGAAGAAGAAAAAAAATCATCGAAACCGGTTTTTATTGCGTCGAAAGATGAATTAAATAAAATTCGTTTATCTCGATTCAAAATGGAACGATTCGTCCATATGCCAATATTCGATAGAATCGTAACAAATTGTTTTGTTCGTATTAGTATTGGAAATCATAACAGTAAACCAGTATACCGGGTTGCTGAAATTGTTGGTGTTGTCGAAACACCTAAAATATATCAACTGGGTAAAAGTCGGACAAATAAAGGATTACGCTTAAAACACGGTGGCCAAGAGAAAGTTTTCCGCTTGGAATTTATCTCAAATCAAGACTTTACTGAAGGAGAATTCGAAAAATGGAAAGATATATGTGCGACGGCCAATGTGACTCTACCAACATCAGATTTAGTTCAAGATAAAGTTAAGCATATAAAGGAAGCGTTGACGTATGAATTCAAAGAAGAAGATATTGATAAAATTGTTGAAGAAAAAGCCCGTTTTAGAGGTCATCCAACTAATTATGCTATGCGCAAAACATGTTTAATGAAAGAACGTGATGCAGCACAGCTACGAGGGGAAGACGAACTTGCGCGAGACTTAAATTTGCAAATTCAAGAGTTGGAGGAACGAGCAAATGAATTGGATAAAAGACGATCACGTAGTATTAGCTCAATTTCTTATATTAATGACAGAAACAGAAAACGAAATGTTGAAGAAGCTGAAAAAGCAATAATGGAGGAAGTTCGTGCGAATAGAGGTGTAAAAACAGAGGATCCATTTACTCGACGTTCAACAAAACCACGAATGACTTTCAAAGCAAATGAAAAAGATGCTGATGAATTAGCACCAATGGAGTTGCCACCTCCTCCTCCCGGAAAAAAACGCTCTGAGGATCATAACTCAAGATCACTAAATACATCAACTTCAGAAAATAGTATGTACAAGCTTCATGATTTCGAAATTGATCTAGATGTCGCTCTGCCAGGTACATAATCTTACATTTTTTTAACTTTTCGTTTCAATCTAATTTTTGATAATTTCCATAGCCAACGTTGTGAATGTAACTCCAAAACCACTCGATAAATCTAAAGAATCTGGACCAAAACGTTCCCTTAATTTAGAAGACTATAAAAAGAAGCGTGGATTAATATAGTTTTTTGAATTCCCCACAATCGAAATCCGTTATATTAATTAAATAACATTTTGATTAAAATAACAAAATTATTATATGCTAAGAATAAACTAAATAGTCTATTTTATTATGTAAATAAACTTAAATGAATCAACCGACAAAATATAATTTATTTTTCAGGTTATGTTATATAAACATTTTAGTTCATTACAACAGTTAATAATTATATTGCTTATATTTTTTGATATAAAACATTTTGTTATGCATAATTTTGGTAAATAAGTTTAAGACATTTTTTTTCTATTTATTTGAGATTCAACTATATCTCAACATTAAATTATATCACAATATTTATTATTGTATTTAAATATAAGTAAAATTCAATAATGAAATTATGAATAAAAATTTAAAATTTTATTCAAATCTAGCGCCAATATTAAAATTCATTGAACTAAATTTTATATTCCATTTCCGTTTTATAGAAAAAAATCGCCATGTTTTTTTCACGACAATTTCCGAATATAAACAAAAAAAACAAACCGAATTCATCAAAAATTTGTTTCATTTCAGTAGAAGGCATTTGAGATTTGTGTGTGGTGTAGTCTTCTAATTATTTAATTTCGTGTAGTACTAATATTTTTTTAAGAAGAAAATAATTTTTTCTAACTTATATTAGAATAAATATATATATATTATAAAAAACAAATATGGTATGTGCTCAGAATAATAAATTCTTTTTATTTAAATATTGTAAAATTAAGTGCATTGAGAAAAAATATTTGCATCACCGCATGCCGGCTTTGAAATATGAATTTGGATATCGTGCGGCCATTGCTATCATATTATTTTTTTATTAATTCATAGTTTATTGAATTAAATAAATTAAAATAATAATTATTAAAGTGAACTTGTATAGTTAAATATGAAGAATTGTGTTATAATATAAATTAGAATGATGTGAAATTTTCAGTTAACCCAAAAATATTGGGTGGAGTTTTTATATCTATAATTTTTTTCTTCTATTATCACGTAACTGATTACTGTTAAATATTAATTCTGCTTTCAATTTTAATTTAAATACTAAATTAAATCAATATAATTAAATTAATATTGACGTGGAATATTTGACTTTTTTTTTGGTTTGCGTTCCCGTTGAAAAGGTGCATTAGTCATAATAACTGTTACTATTAAAAAGAGATAAAAAATTTTAATTATTACAAGATTTATAGATTTATGTTTTTAGAAATAATTAATCAAATTTCTTTTAAGATAATTATGAATGCTAAATTATAGAAATTCATTATTTTGACCGTGAAAAGTGATTCATTTCAAATATTTCCATAAAAGGATATGTTATCGTCGTCGTCGGTGTGTTGTTTTTTTTTTTTATTCTGTATTTGTGTAATTATATTTGTAGAACGAAGAGGGGAGTGATCTATATGAAATTTTATGATTCGATGGGTGAAATTTTCTTCAACATTGAATAATTTTCATTTTTTTTAGGGGTGCGTCACCCCTTTTGTAGAAAATTCTTATTCATATTTTTTTCCACAATTGCAGTAGATTTGACAGTTCAATATTATTTTTTATTTTAGAAGTTCAGACATTTTTTATTGTTGGAAAAATTTAAAGCAAAAGGAATTTAGTTTACAAAAATAATAATTTAATCTTTTTGACGTCATATAATCAGAAATAAAATTTGTTGAAAATAATGAAAGATAAAACAAGATGAGATATTATAAAATTGAGTTCAAATCATCTAAACTAACGATGCTTCGCACAATTTGTTTTTCACATAATTCACGAAATAATGGGCATTATGTGATCAATATAATGAAAAAGTTGAGTAATATATAGAATACAGATTGCGAACAACTCACCTGTCTGTATCAGTGCCTGGGATTCTGGGTCTAAACATTCTCGACTCATGTGTTCATTCGACTATAAGTATTTAGCAGTTGCTGGATTGTAGCTCTTATGTTGACTTGCGTATCAATGTTACTTGTCTGTGCTTATTACGTAGGGGTCAATATATACTAGTGTAATACCCAAAGTCTGCTATACTTGAGTGATTGGCCTGTTTAACTGTAGGCTTTTGTGTCTTCATGCACATCCCTGGTTAAAAAAAAACCGCATACGTGTTTAAAAACAGTCGAAGGGCAACAAATGTGTGATGGGCAGGCTAAAATGGAGCATTCGAGATCAGATTAAATGACCAATAAATCGCAAATGTCAGCATATATTCGGAGGTTCTTTGCATTAACGAGGAGCAGACGGAAACAATTCTTCTGGTCTGGTCAGACTCAAATTTTTTGATTATTCCATATTATATGTCACTTTTTGAGAAGCTCTAAATAGTTTTCAAAGGGATATTACATGAATAGCAAAAATTGTATACTTAACGACTGCTTGAAACTCTACCTTATTCTAACTTTCATTTTATATTTTGTTGTATAATGAAGTGATTCGTTGTTGCTTTCATTATTATCATTTTGAATATAAAATCTTACCTCTTTTGGCTCTGGAGATCGAGAGTAGTGAACTAAAGAATAAATATGAAAAATATAAAAATTGACACAAAAAATGAAAAAACTTAAATGAATGGCAATGTGCCGAAATATTGTGTTTTTTTATTAATTTAATAAAAAATTAAAAAGACTGATTAGTGTATAAAATAAAAATAAATTATATTTTCTTTCAAATTGTAAATATTTAAATTGCATTTGAGACATGAACCGTTTTTTTTTTAAGTAGACTTCTACACTTTTGGAAAAAATTGAGTTAGTGGTAGTTTTAGAAAGATAATAATGGTCTCTTTTTATGTATATAATCATACCTTCAATAGAGCCCGATTTGGGGTGGAGCGTGGGTGGAGAAATGGATAAAGATGTATTTCAACATTTTATTTGTTTATATCAATAGAATAACTTTGTTAATTTTTTTTTTTTAAACTAGCATCTTTTAACTTTAAAATAAAACAAAACAGAAGTTTCTATCTATAATAGAACCGAAGTTATGAATTTTTGAAAATAACTCGAGAAATTTAGAACCGCTATATTTTCCAAAAAAAAAATTCCCGAACACCCATATCTTTTTTTTCAATATAAAACGCCTAAAAAAATTTTCAGTCAAATCAAAAATGTGTCTTTAAAAGAATGACCCATTTACATGAGACTTATACTACCTCTTGTTCTTATTTTTTATAACATGTTATTATTGAAAGTGGTATAAGTCCATTTGGAGCCAAAAAATCAATTATTTTCTTTTTAATTTTAAATAATTATTATTGCATAATAAAATTAAATAGGTTTAAAGTGTGAAAAATATCACAAAATTTTAGTTACATTTGCCTACATTTCTATATTAATTCAAACGCAAATCCTTAAATATCTCAGTATAGAAAAAATGGTTTTATACCACTTTCAAAAACAACGGTTCATACATATAATACGAATCCTCGAAAAGAGGACGAGTGTCATGGGTCCGTACCTGCGGTTACTCTCGTCCTACGCAGGAATGAAGGAATGCTATCGCTATCGACTTACGTGGTTTTTACCCAGAATACGCATCTACCTTTAAGGAACAATTTTCTGCAAAAAAGCATGTTGGAAAAAAATGTGACTTAAGAGGTTTTTGAAATGACCGATTCAATTGTTTTCAAAACAAATTTATCCCAAAATAAATAATACATCTCTGTTTTACTTTTTGTCTCATCTTTTATCTCTTGCTGCGTGCTATCTGTCAAGAATTCATTGGTAAAAAAATTCTACTATACTTGCATATTTAACAAAAAATTCAGACAAGTATTGTAGAATTTTTCTACCAGCGAATTTTTGACAGATAGGACCGCAGCAAGAGATAAAAGATGAGACAAAAAGTAAAACAGAGATGTATTATTTATTTTGGGATAAATTTTAGGGTTCCCGCTGAATCCATTTTTTTTGTCCTTTCCATTTTTTTCCATTATTTCCATTTTTTTAAAACATTCTTTAAAAATACATATACACATTTTTGTATTAACTAAAAAACTTTTCCATCATTATTCATTAACTAGTTTTATATATAATGCAAATTCAGGGAAATAGTAGGAGAATATGTGAGCAAATAATTAATTTATGGATATAAACCTCGATAACCTTATCGTCAATCAATTAATAGTTTTAGAAATTAAACCCAAGTAACTAAGGAAAAAGTAATTTGAATTATCCAATTCAAATATTTTGAAATTCGAATATGTATGTTGAACAGAACTTTTGTGAGAGTAAAACTCCATTTCTCTTGTATATGAAGCGATGCTATTTGAAGTTGAAATTTCATCATCATTTATCAGATCTAGATAAGTTAGACATTGTTGTTTTTATTCAATTTTCAATTCTAGTGTATTGTTTAGTTTTTTTTTTTTTTTTTTTCCTCTACGAACACATATTTTACTGTTTTCCATGCTCTACTGATCTACGTGTTTGGAAACCAATCTCCAACTAATTGAGATGGGCACTAAACCAATTTATATTCTAGATTTTATTTGAATGGATATTTCTGTTTATATAAAAGACATTATATAGCTGCATTTCATAAAACCGTGTTATCCCGATTCGCATAAGTTTAATGCCGGGTCCACACCTACAAATTTTTGTGGCGAACGCGTGCGTCGCAAATATTTTCGCCGCAAATATTTTCGCCGCAAAAATATTTTATCACACAAATATTTATTCACGTAAATTTTTACGTCACTCCGCTCAAGCCATTCGTGAAAACGAGAAAAGGTTATACAGGGAGGCCCAAAATGAACGAAGGGGTTTGAATTGCTTATAACTTCTTTATTATAATTTTTTTTTCTTTTCTTTTCAGTATTTTGTAAAGACCTGGGGAATTTAAAATGGAGCAGTACTCAATTGTGCACAACGTGCTCAAATTGTTGAGCTTTATTTTTCAAATCAACGATCCATTGTTTTGACTCAGCGTGCATATCGTCGTAATTTTAATGTGCGGGTTGGACCCTCAGAGTCAACAATAAACCGTCTGGTTGCAAATTTTCGCCAACAAGGGGCACTAAGGAACCTTCCTGGTGCTGGCAGACCCGCACATTAAAATAACGACGATATGCACGCTGAGTCAAAACAATGGATCGTTGATTTGAAAAATTGGATCGTTGATTTGGAAAATAAAACTCAACAATTTGGGCACGCTGTTCAATTGAGTACTGCTCCATTTTAAATTCCCCAAGTCTTTACAAAATACTGAAAAAAAAGAAAAAAAAAATTATAATAAAGAAGTTATAAGCAATTCAAACCCCTTCGTTCATTTTGGGCCACCCTGTATTAATTTTCTGAATTGTTTGTTTTTGTCGAGGTTTTTTTACTTTCCTGGTTGAAATTGTATTTTTTGATATTTATATTAAAATATAATATTTATTTCACATAAATAATTATGGATTTGAACTAAATAAATTTTTATGTTGTGGAAAGCGTCCACACTAGAAACTGCATGCGGCGCAAATCTCTTTGATGTTTGTCAAAAAACCGACAAGCTACGGATCGTGTGTGTTGAATGTGAAAAATTCTTGCTTCCCTTCCGTGCGCCGCATACGTCCACACTACGTAGAATGCGCCGTAAATATTTGCGGCGCACGCGTTCGCCGCAAATATTTGTAGGTGTGGACCCGGCATTGAACGGTAGCGAAAATCCGAAATTCTACGTCCACGCCGTGCTACCTGGGTAACGCTAACAGAATTAGGTTGGTGTAGTTGAGAGGGGCAGAGTAAATACTGCTTATACTCAATGATTCTGCACCATGGCGAGTCATTGGCGCCATAAAACCAATGCAACTCAAGCGTCTGTTCTCCATGTTAGGGGCGGCTTGGAGCGGGCGTCTGTCTTGGATCAAGCGGCTCGCTATATAAATGTGTAGAAAGCGTCTGTTCTCCATGTTAGGGGCGGCTTTCAGCGGGCGTCTGTCTTGGATCAAGCGGCTCGCTATATAAACGTGTAAAAAGGTTGTTTCTGGTGACCTTAAGATGCAGAACGAACCCATTCACGAAAATTTGGGTTGGGCGAAGGGCTAACACCCCATTTCCGTAAAAAAATTACTGTCATGAATTCTGTACACAGGCCTCGGAATATCTCGGATTCATTATTGGAACGACCTCGGAAACTGTACCCGGACTACGATTTAAAAATAGGAACCTGGAACGTGCTAAGCCTTAGAAGACCAGGAGATCTCCTAAAACTCACCCAACAAGTCGAGAGCTACACACTGGATATAGTGGCATTACAAGAACTAAGATGGCCAGGCAGTGGAATCCATGAAACAGCGAAAGGATACACTCTGTATTATTGCGGTCATCAAAACGGAGGAGAATTTGGAGTTGGCTTTCTTATACACCATCGCGTGAATCAGCATGTTATCGACTTCTGCCCAATTAATATGCGGTTATGCACACTGAGAATCCGCACGAAAAAATTCAATGTAACGATCGTCAATGTTCATGCACCTACTGAAGATAAAGCAGATGATATTAAAGACCTTTTCTTCCTAGAACTCGAGGAAGTCATCAATAACATCCCGCGGCACGATATAAAAATCGTGGTAGGTGACTTTAATGCTCAAATCGGTAGGATTGCAGAACTTAAAACACATATCGGCCCTAACAGCTTGCATCATACCAGCAACAATAACGGTTTTCGCGCAGCCGAGCTGGCTATGATGTATGATCTAGTAATTTCCAGCACTTTCTTCCCTCACAAGAGAATTCACAAGGCAACGTGGAAATCAAATGACGGAAGAACGGAAAATCAAATCGATCACGTCATGATCTCTAAGAGACACTCTACAAGTATAACTGACGTTCGATCATACAGAGGTGCTGATATGGACACCGATCATATGCTTGTCATCTTTAAGTACAAGTGCAAGTTGTCATCTACATTCAACAGACAAGCAAAAAAGACCGTGCGCTGGAATGTCGAAGCATTTAAACATCCGGAAACGCTGAATAGATATCAGGAAATAATAACACAAAACATAGAAGAGCATGACATATCTTCTGAGATGCCATTAAACATACAAGAAGAATGGCAAACGCTTCAATCAACCATTATAGCCGCAGCACAAACTACAATCGGAAAACGACCACCGAAATCACACAACGAATGGTTTGACGACGAGTGCCGCCAATCCGTTGAAAATAAACAAAAACTGCGAGAAAAATGGTTAACAAGGAACACCCGAAGCTCCCAAGCTGATTATCTATGCGCCAGGAAAGCCTCAGCAAAACTTCTACGTAAAAAAAAACGCGAACACATGAAGAGCTGCATCGAATACATCAACCAACATGCGGCCAACGGAAATTCAAAAGAGTGCTTTGCCAATGCACGGAATCTGACAAAAGATTTCCACCCAAGATCTACAGCCATCAAAAATGAAAATAATGAACTTACAACAAGTGAACGTGATGTGCTGGCAGTGTGGCGATCCCACTTTCAAGACCTACTCAATAGGACGAACGAAGTTCATCCTATTCGAGCAATTGCTCCATCAACTGAGGAGATTTTTGTCCCTTACCCAGCAATAGAAGAAGTGGAAGCTGCCATTAAAAAACTGAAAAATGGCAAATCACCAGGTTTCGATGGAATTCCCGCAGAACTTCTGAAAAATGGAGGAGCAGCTCTGGTCTCACGTATATACGATCTGATTCTTGCAATCTGGGACCAAGAAGAACTACCTGCTGAATGGAAAACAGCTCTCATTGTTCCGCTACATAAGAAAGGTGACCGTCTAAAGTGTGAAAATTATCGTGGCATCGCACTGTTGAACACTGCATATAAAATACTAGCTAATGTTGTACTTGCTCGACTCATCCCGTTCGCCGAATCTATCATCGGTGACTATCAGTGTGGTTTTCGTCCGAACCGCTCAACCACAGATCAATGTTTTACATTAAGGATGATTCTGGAAAAATGTTGGGAGTACAACATCAGCATTCACCAGCTCTACGTTGATTTCAGGCAAGCATATGATAGTATCATCCGCGACAACCTCTGGTCCGCACTCATATGCCTTGGTATCCCAGAGAAACTTGTTTCTCTGTGCAAGCTCACAACATCGGGATCAAATTGTAGAATAGTAATCGAAGGGTCTGTTTCTGATCCTTTCGATATAACATCAGGTGTTCGACAAGGTGATGCACTCGCGCCCATACTATTTAATTTGGCGCTGGAGTACGCGATAAGAAAAAGCCGAATTGAGACACAAAACTGCATATATAACAAATCTAGTCAAGTTCTTGGCTATGCAGATGATATTGTGCTTCTCGGACGTAGAACAAGCGATATCAAGGATAGTCTCTCTCAGCTTGAAAGAAATGCTAAACGACTTGGATTATGCATTAACACCGGCAAGACTAAACTTTTAACAACATCCAGGAATATACCTCCCGGCAATCTGAATACTGGCGACTATGAAGTGGAACGTGTAGAAAACTTCAAATACCTCGGATCTGTAATAACATCGTCAAATGACATGCAGGCAGATATTAAAGCCCGTGTCTCAGCCGCATACAGAGTTTTCTACGCATACTCAAAACTTTTGCGATCCAAACATCTTTCGCAGTCGTGCAAACTCACACTTTACAAAGCATTAATCCGACCTGTGCTCACATTTGGAAGTGAAAGCTGGACACTGACTTCATCCGATTGTAGACTTTTATCAACATTCGAGAGGAAAGTCATACGAACAATTTATGGTCCATGTAAAGTTGCTGAAAATCAGTATAGAATCCGAATGAATCATGAAATCAGACAGCTTCTTGGAGGCTGCGATGTAATCGGATTCATTAAATCCAACCGGATTAGATGGTTTGGTCATGTAGAAAGGGCTCCATTGGAAAGAATGATAAAAAAAGCGTCCCAACAACAACCAGCTGGTGTTCGTCGAAGAGGAAGACCTAGACAACGCTGGCGTGATGACATCATCCAAGACCTTCGTGATATAGGATGTCGAAACTGGGGTCAACTGGTCATGGAACGAGATGATTGGAAGCTGGTGGCACAGACGGCAAAATCCCTTCATGGGATGTAAACGCCAGAGAGAGAGAGAGGACCCGGCATTACATGTAAAATGAGATCCAACTTTGTTTTTGGATCTCAGTTTGCATGTAAAACTTAAGCGTATCTGGATCACACTGTTTCAAGAAATGCAGCTATAATGTTTATGTACATTAATATGGTAATTAAAAGTTATAAACAGTTTTAATTCTAATATAGATGTCCATGTAACATCAACTATATCCAGATGTCCATGTAACATCAACTAATATCAACCACAAACGAAAATGGCATGATCACATTTGTTCTGTGGCGAAATTAGAGTCCCAACGACTTGGCTTCGTACGTTGTAGTCAAATTTTTGTCTCTATCTGAAATAACTACGATGTATAAAGAATTTATACGACCAATCCACGAATTCTACCCCAATTTATGGGTTGCAGTATACCAGAAACCTCTAAATTTTGTCGACAGATATCATAGGCGTGTTGAAGCCGATTGATGATCCAGTAACATCAGGTATAGATTCGCTGCATCGTACAAGAGTTGTAGGATCGTTTATATTATACTACGCTATGCTCTAAAGAAATTAATCGCTTAATACCTCCATTACGTAGATCTTCACGAGCCACAAGCCAATCTTGGCATTCTTATAAGCATACCTTAGAGGTCTCATATGTGGAAACATCTATTTATACCAATTACTTCTTTTCTCATTTCGCCCAGTATACTGGGTGGAATCGATTAACAAAAAATGTTTTCAAGATGGCTTCAATTACAACTATACTACATGATTATATAATATGAACAATTATTAAATCCAAATAACAGAAGCGGTTCAAGTGTTAACACGCTTTCATTTTAACACAAAACACCTGCGTACGATTTACGGCGAAGGTTTGGGAAACATAAAATGGATCTTAGTATTTTTCTAATTTTTTATAGCTATTTATGTACCTAGGGCGTTATGTAGGTTATTGCGCCCGGAAAGCGACGTAATCTAGCCCGAGGGATGGATGTCGCTTGATGGGCGTAATACCCAGTAACGCCAGTGGTGCATACAAGATTTTATGCTTCACTTAATAAGCTAAAAACTAAGAAAAAAATTTATTTGTTAATCTATATTGATATGCAAACAAATACAAATGTATCGTAGTATGCCAAGAAAATAACTATTTTGAAGTTTAAAATAAATATTTGTTGTTTGAACGTTGCTATGTAAACAAATTCTCCTAAATTTTGTAGCGTATGACAAAAACATTGTATGACGTTTAAAATAATTTGATAGTTTTGGAAAACTATATGAACAAAATAACTAAAATGTTGCTAAACATTTTTAACAAATGTCAAAATCTTTTACTAGCTTAAATTGAATAAAAATTATTTACATTGTGACCACAAAACCACACTAAAAATAAAATTATTTAGTTTTTTAGCGTCTTAATAGCGGGCGTTATGAATTCATAATGCCCTCTCATAACGCCCCGGTTTTTATGAATGTGTTTATATATTGCGTATCCTAGACATTATAACAACTTTATATCATTGTGAAGCATAAATTAATTAAAAAATTATCCATGAGGTTTGCAATACTATTGCAAATACAACAATATGTAATTGTTTTTCGGCAACCACTAAATGTGCCGAATGCAATCACTAAATGTGTAAATGATAACAAAATGTGCAAAGAAATGTATTTTGAAAAGCTTCCGTAATATATTTCCCAAGGTTGGCAAATATCATGATATTTATATAAATATCAAAATATCCGATATATATCAGATATATATCCGATATATATCAAGTTCTGATATTTATTTTTGAATAAGTTGTTTATCTTCAATATTATACAATATATGGCCCTTTCCACAATTGTATGCAGTGCAACCCATCACTTCCTCGTTTCTTACCTCTTTGCCTATAAACTAGATTTAAATATGACAGCTCCTATTTAGTTTATAGGCAATTTATCAAGCCTATTCGTCTATATCTTCGATTGCACGAGTCCAAATGACGAATACGCTTTGTCTTGTTTATTTGACCAAATTGCATCATCAATATCCACACAAGGTCCAACTGGTCCAGTAGTGGTTCATTACTGGCGACTAGTATTTAGTATTGCAGCAATGGTCGAGCCCTGGAAACCATAACTGGACCATAAACAAAATGTTACTCGATGATAACTCGAACAATAAATCAAGCCCCTAATGGCCCATACAAGGTTATACAACTAGTCCAGCAATAGTCAACAATTACTGGCGGCCAGTAATTCAACAATGGTCGGATACTGGTCCAGTAATGGTCAATTACTGGCGGACAGTAGTTCAACAATGGCCGGGTGCTGGCAATCATGACTCACAGTACTTGCAACTATGACTCAACCATTAATATAATTTTTCATGTTGATAACTTCGTACAATAAATGGCTCCCATTCATTTGTCAGAGAAAAAAACAGCAATACCCCATACAGGGTGGTACAGCTGGCCCAGTAACAGACCAATAATGATGACCAGTATTGAAGTAATGGACGAGTACTGTCAACCATGACAAGTCCAATAAAAATATATAAAGTATTATCATTTGTAATTTTACATAAATTAAATACAAAATAATTAAAATAAAGTAAAAATGTCTAAAGAAAAAAATTTAAAACTTATACCAACCTTTACTTTATTATTATAGTCATTCATCAGAGATACGATAATTAAACTATATTTCTAATGTAGTGAAATTTAACCAAATGACCTAGATAGGCCAATTCATGTTTCAGTACTGGCCCAATAACAATAGCCAATTAACGCTAACTATTAACGTGCCATTTAAAATGGTCATTTAAAATAACCTTTACTGATTAATTTCTATGAACCGTAGATTGGTCGATTCATGGTTCCAGTAATGGCCCAATAACAATAGCTAAGTATTCATGGGTCGGTATTTAGCCATTCAGAGGTAACTAAGTACTGGCTATTTTCTGTTAACCATAGATAGGTCGATAAATGGCTCTATAGTACTGACCTGGCACAATAACAAAAGCCATGTACCGTTACCCATTAATGGGCCAGGAAAACTCTACTTGGGAAGTCATTCCATTCCACCACACCATTGGTGGTGTATTTCTAAACTGAAATTGAAATACATATTTTGGAAATGGTGTAGAATCAGTTAAAAGCGTCATTACAAATGGAATAAAGTCTTAAATAATTATATTTAAATAATGAAGTATATGCTTCTTCTCTTTGTTTAATCGTTTACCTATAAATCGATGGTCAAGCATAAATTAGCTAGGTGTTGAAGTGCATTTAAAACCATGTCTCTCCTTCGATAAAAAGTTTCTTAACTTCTACAGGTTGTTCTAGTTTAAGATCTACTTCAACTTTATGCTAAATGTCTACTACAACGGCAATAGTCGTTTTCTCTCTTTGAGCTCCATCTAAAGCGACTGCTATTGACTTTAGATAACAAAGCATATGTTTAGCATTCATTACAATATTTATGTCATAAGTTTAGTTATGTCAGGATCTATGTCAGCTTCATGGTCTTGGCATAGCTGAACCAGGTTACCTCGACTTAGCATGCGTTTTGCGGGCAGTTCTGCGACTGTTAACAGTTTTTTCAACTTTAAGGTAGGAATAGTTAATTATTTCATTTTTTATAAATATCATGATATATATCAGGGAATAAATATCGTGATATATATCAATGATATATATCGGATATATATCATTGATATATATCATGCCAACCTTGATATTTCCATATGCTTCCTAGTGGAGTACGGTTCATGATGATGATGGTAAACCAGACTTGCAGTTATTACTTTCACTTCGTATAATATGCAGGTGTGAAACTGCAAGCTAGTAAACTCTGAACTGTGTGAAGTTCATGACGATAGAGAGCCTACGTGTTATATAATAATCAACTTCTGCTAGATTTAAACAAATTACATATTCATAATTAACAAAATTTCACCAGAAAAATACTAAAAAGAATATCGTTCCTATTAGGAACAGTTTATAAATAAAAAGTTTATGTGTATGCCACTTGTCGTGACCTGATTCATTAACAAGTGCCTCGCTTTGTCCAACACGATGAAATTTTTTTTTAAAAGACGATGTTACATTGTGGTATTTGATCTTTGAACAAGTCTCTTTACTCTTACCTGGTTTTAAGAAATATGTTAATGAAGTTAACATTCCATTCCATTCCTTTATAGTTGACATGGTATCTTCGGATATTCAAAGAGTCTAAATAATGAATATTTCATATTTAGTGTGCTAAACATGTCTAACTAATTAATAAAAAAAAAAAAAAAAAAAAAAAGTTACTAAAACTAAAAATTTCTGAAACACTTAAAGATGAACTACTGGAGTAAAAATTATCTGTTTTTATATTGTTTACTTATGAGATGCAACCATTTTGTACTCAGATTCAATCAAATAATCTTTTAGTTCCATTTCTTCATAAAAGTAATTTAACAATACATTTTATTTCAATTTTAAAAACAATATGTACGAGAATCATTCAGTCTCATATTTTCGAGTCAAGGTTTTTGTTATATAAACGATTAAAAGTGTTAGCAATCAATTACAAAATACCGTAGTATAAACATTTTCTGAAAAAATTAAAAACTGAGTAGATAACTTGAAAAAACGGAATTTTTTCCGTAATATTCTAGATACCCTATCTATTACACATTTTAAATTGATTTTTTTCCATTTTTTTAGCGAAAATTTCCATTTTTTTCAATCTGACTTTAAAACGGGAGCCCTGAAATTTGTTTTCAAAACAATTATATTAGTTAAGTTTCTACTCCTAGTTCGTACCATTTGTTTGTTGTGATATTTGTTTACATAGGCGTCGTTATTTATATTATAATTTTTTTTAATTATCAAAATTTTGTTATATTACCTAAAAAATCATTAATATTTTTACTAGTTTTCTATTATAATTGTTTGAATTTCAATAGTATTTTATTAATTTTATGCGTTTTTTTGTTCATTTCAATGGGATCCCAACAGTTTTTTTTAATATTTTAATCGAGACACTGAATATTCGCGCATGTGCATATCAGTATGCGCATAACAAACAAATTTCGTGTTCGCTGGTAAAAAAATTTTACTTTAATTTAGTTTTATTTTAAAAACGAAGAAAAGCCTCATAGTTAAATTAAAAAATCATTCGTGCTCACTCACTGAGCATTTGAAGAAAAAAATTTATTTCGATTTTTAGGAGTAAGAATGATATTTTTTTGTTCTTCACTAGTGTATGTGGTAATGTTATATGTATATTTTTTTGAAGTTACACTTACTGATTAAAATGTCGCTCTCAATTTATTGAGATTATATCCCTGTTATACATTAATTGATTCCCAACTGTTACCATAGATGTTTCTTAATTATAATTCAAGTACAACAAATTATTTTACCACGTATAGCGAAACCTATAGTAGACGAAAAGCAGAATATTTGTAAGTTTTCGAAAATAGTTTGAAGTTACCGAAATTTCACAAATGTTTGATAGACCTGCATCACTTTGTTCAACGCACAAGAACACACGCTCTTTATTGTACGGATTTAGAACAAGTTTTTTTTAAATTCTGCCATGAACGAAGACTCGAGTGAGTAAACAAACAAAAATTTTGTTAATCAAACAACTTTATACTATTTGATTTTACTCCACAATCATTTCCATTTTATTCACTAGTACTTTCGCTTATAGCATCTTCAGGTGATTCCAAGGTACCAAGTGATTCAAGAAATTACAGTAGAAAGTAGAAATTTTTTTAAAACATTTTGCTGTTGAATTAAAAATATAACAAAGTTTTAAACTGGGAATGACAACCTGAAAGTGGATTGATAGAACTGTCTTCATTCTTTTTAAGAGGTTATATACTAAGACTCATCAAAATCGCAGATAGAGTTAAAGTTTTTGAAGGTTAAAATAAACAAATTCACAATAGAACCCAACCACCACTTTGCCCAAAAATAATCTTTTCCTTGGCACTATACAAATCTCTAAATTTATTGTCAATGTGTCGTCAAAACTAATTTATGAATGAAGGCTGTAGTTCCCCAACAAACATAAAAAACTAAAAGTGACGAAAAGCAACAGTTATGTTGTAGATCCCGCTTCCCTCCCGTTGTGCAACACAACACACCTTAAAACATCGTACCAAAATTACAACATTGCTTGTGGATAAGAACCTAAACATATGGTTTACCGTAAATGACAAACCAGAAATTGCTATGCACAATTATCACTAGCATTACAAAAAAATTTTATACCAAATTGATTAGCAAGACACTTGACAGTGTTATTGAAGTTTTATTTATTATTATTATTAGTTGAATCTTAAGCCAAAATAAGTTAGCTTATCCTATTACAAGGTTTAATTCAAATTAACCCAAAATAGCATAATTAAGCTTACTCAACTTGATTCAACCATAAGTAGAGAGCACATAATATTTCAACAGATTTTTAAATATTTTAATATTTTCTTCCAACCCTCTTCATATAAATAGCTGTTCAAGATATTAAGCGTAATAGTTGCTGAAAATTTTCATATGAAACTCGCAAAATAAGATAGCAATTATTTATTCAAATTTTATTACAATTACAAATGACTGACATGATGACAAACAAGTTGGTAGGTCAATGACCTTGATAGCATTATTCATTCTTGTGATATTTGCCAAAAATGATTTTCAGTTTTTTGGAAACCATTAAAACAAATGAACCGATTTCGGTAGAAAGGACTGGAATCTAAGTTACACAAATATTCATCGAATGTGATCATTTGCGTTGAAATTGGGTTATCAGTTGTTGAAAAAGCGTTGCACGAACTTAAGTCCACATACGACGATACACACACGTATATATTGCCAGTAAAAATAGCCTAAACAGCCTCATGAGCCTTGGAAACGTAAAGATAATAAAAATTCTGATTTCGGAAATCGATCCAAAAACATTAACTTCCCATATCAGGAAGTTAATTGATAATCATTGGCGATTCCTATAGTCAGGAATAGAAGAAAAATGACGTATAAAAAGTATTCACAGGGTTTGTAGAATAATCCCTTATTTGCCTGTAGAGTAGGAGCTATTTTTATAGCAAGCACTTATGCTTATAGCCAGCAAGCCGCGTTCTCATTTTGAAAATTGAACCCAATCTTTAAGAAAATGTCGTTACCAATTTTTTTTGGTTTGGCTATCCGAACAACAAAAGATTTATGATTATACGGTCAGAAATATAAAGCGTTTAAAAGTTCATTCGTAGAATAATATTTATATTCATATCAATGAATGAACTTGTTTAATTTTTTTGAAACATGTGTAGTTGTAAACCGAACCCGTTAGGTAAATCTCGAATAAAAAAGTACGAATATTTGCAGATGAATTGGTGATTTTTATTTTGATGGAATTTGGTGTAATTATGACGAATTCTACAATAAAAACAGATTGATAGAGTTTCTCATATTATGAAAATATTTCATTGAACAAGTTAATTTTTATAAAAAAACTGATTACTCAAAAGTGAAATAGGTTGAATTAAAATCAGTTGTCATATTCCGTCGCTTTATTAATAGAGAAAAACACATGTTATTATATTTAACTATTAAATTTCGTCAGAAGAAAAACTAAAATAGTTCTTATAGTGAAAAAGAAAACACAAAATGTTAAAACGTTAACCCCACACGCAAACATAAAAGGAATAATGTTGTCGCAACATGGGGGTTGATTTATGGTAACGAAAAGTCTATCGAAAATAAGATGTTTACAATCCATAATATTGCACGTAATAAATTGTATAGTATAGTTATTATTTCAATAATTATTGCAGTGTAATTTGTAGCCATATTTTTATTTTAATATTTGTGCTTGTAGTAAAGAAAAAACTTAATAAAAAAAAAATAAAACAAGGCAATGAAAAATTAAAAAAAATTTTTTCTTCTAAAAATAAATGTTTGATTTTAATTTGTTCTCAACTGATTTTACTAGAGCCCACACAAATTTGATTTATTTTAGATTATTTTCTTTAAGATTGAACTACTGTATGCTTATATTTTTACTTTTAATACGTTATTAGTGTAAAAAATTTAAGATAATTTAGTTGTTTTTAACAACGCTGATGGGGCTCTGCAACTATTAAAACTTAATGTTTTTTTTATTTAAGATTTTCTTTGATATTATTGGTATTAATGTGGGAATTAATTATATTATTTTTAAAGTGAGGTTAGTTGAGAAAATGTATTTATAAAATTATATTCATTATTTTAGAAAATAATATTTTACGCTAGTATATGGCTGACTGATAATTAAAACCAAATGCATTTTAGATTTTACGATCTTTACTATTTGCAACTTAAAATCAATGCACGACATGATCCGAATACTCCACAATTATATATCTAGATTCTAGATAAAACCATATTTATTTATTCAAGACTAAAAAAAAAATATTTTTATTAACTGTTAATTCAACATTGAATCGTGGGCGCATAAAATTGGCATTTCTCTTAATTATTAGGGAATTGCAAATGACTTTAATAAATATAATTTTACTCTGCTTGTCTTTGAAAAATTTCCTCTGAAATGATCTTGTATTATGTAATTTTTTGTAGTTTTTATTGTTGACTAAAGTATCCCTCAGTAACGCTTCCCAAGAAGAAATAAATGTCAATTATCTTTCGTATAATCCCAGTTATAAAAGTCCTCCTGCTGCAGTATTCTGTTGCTTTTACTCAATTACGGTCCTATTCTATTCAAAATACAAATGCAACTCATGCAAGAGAAGACGAATTTCCTTAGCTTAAATGCATTATAACAACAAGCTCCAATTCGAACTGGACATCAATTCTCCTCCGAATATCAAGAGTTTTTTAAAAGTCACTAAAAGTTTTATTACAGTTTAAAATTGTTTATTTTTTTGTGAATTCGTCATATCGTATTTTTCTTAATTCATGAATGTAGTGTACTACTACATAAGATTATCCATGCATTCATAAAGTCTTATAATGGTATTATAATTTTTTTGAGTCATAGTTTTACTCGTTTAAAAAGCGTTTGTAGAGCAACGATAATGATATACGTTTTTTGTTTGTTTTAATTTCCGGATGACCTTCGTTGACCTTACGTGATTTAGATAGACTTAATGACTCATTCATTCATTAATTTAAGATCAACCTCAAACAGATTTATTTACGATCAAGGTGAGTTAACAAAGAGAACAGATTAGTAACTGCTAGAAACGATGCTAAATTATGGAAATATTTTTGTGTAAAACCTTGGGTTTCTAATCTGACTAGACATTCGATGTTTTTGCAACAACAAAAAACTTTTGAATCATTTTATTTTGATAATTAATAATAACATTTCAAGCTTTATTTTTTTTCTATATATTAAGAATTCAAATATACGATTATTTTTTTTCTACGAAAATATGTCGTGTAATTAATTAAAGGAATTAAATTAAACAAATAGAATTACACATGTCTATATATGGTTGTATTTATTCGTTTCATTTGTGCAATTCAAAAACTGTTTGCGAACATTTTTTTGTGGCGTGTATGCTCTATTTAGGAGCTTTTAGAATATTCACTACGGTCATATACAATAGTATATTTATCATGGCAGCCGATTCGTTTAAGGTTATTCATTACTTCCGTGTCCCATCGTAATTATGGTCAACTTGTGGTTGGCTACTCCCTGAACCGACTTATAGGGCATTCCCAAACTAAGCCATCCTATTAGAGAGAATTCGACCTTTTATATCGTGTCGTATATTCTCTGCAAAAATGTGTAGGATTTTACCCGCAAATACCGATAAAGGATAGAATTAATTCAGGGCGACTATGGCAGGGTTAATTGGAAGTTTAATTATCTGCAGTAGTTCTAGCTTTTATATCTGTATTGTAAGTATGCTGTTGATTGAATCAAGCTTTGATCCTAAATATTTAAAAGATTAAACCTCTTTAATTCGTTCATCGACTCACGTCAAATCTTTTTTCTCAGCCTCTCTTGAAATATTCATGTGAAAGTTTGGTTTCATGGTTTGGATCATACTAATTTAAGATACTATGAAGATAATATATCAACTAGGCGTAAATTTATATAGTCTTAAGTAGGTGTTCGCCAGATTTGTTTCAAGGAGGTAGAAATGTTTGTTTAATAATAAATCAGATATGATCTTTGGAATAACGTCAAATCTAGTCCTAAATAAAAAGTTTTGAATTACAAAATGCAAAGAATGATGTGTTTATGATTGATTAATGTTTATAAATAATTCAATTTTTATTAATAAAACTTGTAATTTAATATAACTCTCAAAAAGAATATTTGGTATCATTTCATTTGTATTATTAAGAGATGTTTGTTTTTCCTTTGGTGATGGTAATGTTACATCCCGAGATGGATTGAGCAAATCGAATAAAACTATTTCTTCTCAATTTTTATCAATGATTTCTGATACATATGCTAATATTTTATCATTATCATCTTCTAGCATAACTTCGTCGAACAATTTACTATCAAAAAACCCATCAAATCCAAAAACCCCTGTAAGCGATTCCATACAAATTTAAAATTATCTTTGTTTTCAGACAAATTTATTGCCTCATCATATCATTGTCTTCATTTCATTGCTCTCATAATATTAATGGATGGATGGAAAGTGTTTTATAATTGTTGACTTAACATCTTCCCCTAACCTAAATCAAGGGCCAAGCGGCAACTAATAAAACTATTTTTTCCTTATAATTATTTTCAAGTTCTAATATTCCGAATACCAATCTCTCGTGTTAATTTTTTTGAAATTTGTTTGACACTGGTATCCATTGGTTGAACGTGTCATGTCATATTTGGTACGAACAATTCTATTATTTTTAACTTTCTAGGAAGTGCTTTTGTTCGGTGACAGTTATCCACAAGAAATAAAACTTTTTCGATTTTGAAGGTCCAGTTCAATTCCATACAGCTCAAAAATGGCTCTGGTCATCCAATCTCTTATATGTATTTGATTTATAATTTACGTACAGACTGTATATTTCTAAACGATTGTGTGGACCAATAAGTTTAACTTTCCAGCACCTGTACTGTAGGCACCTACCAATACTGTAGGCACCTACCAATACTGTAATTTTCTGTTCGCTAAATTTTCTAGTAGTGAATTCTTTTCTGCCTGTGCGGTACAAGTTGCAACACAGAATTAACGAAATTTGTACTCTTTTGTAAAAAAAGCAATAAAAAAAACAAATTTGGATAATTCGGCATCGGAACTTGTACCGAACAAGTAGAAAAGAATTCACTATGACAACATTTCTCCGTTCTAAAAATAAGTGTTTTAGTTGGCAAACAATTGAAAAACGATCCAGTTTCGTTTATATGTTGCTATAATCTTATGAGCACCAAGAGCGCACTTTCCGATTCGGTAATCTGGTTCTTTTCACGTCCAAGTAAAATTCAGGATTTCGCCCTCAATTCTTAGTCTGAAATAAATTTCAGTTACTGATGATCACCAACAAGGAGGTGTATTAAGCACTTGGTGCCAAGCACCACATTCGGCAGTGGACTGTTGAACGAACGTAGGAAACAATCCATCCATGCATAGCTAAACACCAACGGAATTCCCGAAATTTTGAATTATCTGTTTGTCTAATATATATGAAAGATTTAAAACGTGAAGACAAGCAAAGTAATTTTACTTTTCTACGACGGAAAACGCTTGTAACTCAAATACATTTTGAATCAAGTCTATTAAGTAAAGCAGTAGCATTAACGAATTTTTCTCTAGTTAAACCAAAGTTAAAGTTATTTTCGGCATGATTTTAATGTTTTTAGAAATCCAGTGCGCAGAGTTTGATACAGTAAAAACCCACTCAAACTACATTGTAGATGCTGTAGCTCACGAATTTTTGCTTTGTTAAAATATTGCTCTTTAATACATACATGATTAACACTTGCAGTTCCACAAATTAATGGATGTCGTCATACATTACATCACAACACACTTCCAATAAATAATAACTAAATAAAAAAAAATAGCGAAGCAAAACAAAAATAGATAATGACGTCGGTATTTATCATTCATTGAAAAAATAACTAAGATAGAAATAAAACTCATAATTGTGTAATCTGTTCGAATTCCTGCTTTAACAGAAATTTAATGAATCTTGTTTCATTCTATTTCGCTAAAATCGACGCCGATATAATTTATTGTCATACCAATGCATTTTATCATCGTTGTCTATTCGTGCATTCTGTATCTCTAAAATATAAAAATTCAAATAATAACCATATATGGATTGATATTTAGAAGTACAATTAGCTGATGAGATTCATTCACACTAGAATTTTGCACTATAACCATTAGCTTAAATTTTATCTTATCAGTTTTACTATCATCATTTATAAAAACTGTTGAAATATTTATTTATTGTCATTGTCAATTAATCATTAAACAAAACAAAATTAAATTATTTTTCGTTAATAAAATATAAATAATGGTTATACATGAAATTATTTACTTTTGTTATAACATTTAATTAATTATTTATTTATCAATTTAATTTAATTGTAGGCATCAGGAGTTACTGTAGCAGATCCATGTAAAAGTGTATATGAAGAAATTAAAAAGGATAAAAAACATCGTTATGTAGTTTTCGTGATTCAAGATGATAAGCAAATCGTTGTTGAAAAAATTGGCGATCGTGCTTCAGATTATGAATCATTTTTGGAAGACATTCAACAGGCCGGACCAGATGAATGCCGGTAAGATGAATTAAATTATTATGAAAATACAATATTTTAATTATTATGTACAGTTCCCATTGGTTGGAATCGAAAATATTTAATAGATTTCATCTAAGTTATTATAAACTGTTAGATAAAAACAGGTATTACCCCATACTGTGCTTTCAATTATAAGACAGCGTGGAAGTATACGGTGTGACATTTTTTTATTAAATTATTAGTAAAATATATTTGGTGATGTATCGAAAATTAATAATAATTTTGTTTTAGATATGGATTATTCGATTTTGAATACATGCATCAATGTCAAGGAACAACTGAAAGCACCAAGAAACAGAAACTTTTCCTAATGTTATGGTGCCCAGATACTGCTAAGGTAAGCGAACAATTGTTAACTTTTAAGACAATAGATATTTTTCACCATTTCATCCCAATAACTGTAAGATAGTAACAGGTACAGGCTTCATTTGTAGTACAGCGTGGAATTATACGATGTGACAGATTTGTTTTATTTTTAAATATTTATTTTTTGGTTTATAATTAAGTTTAACATCCGTCGTTAAACTCGTGAAATGTCTAACATCAACATAATACAAATATTAATAGTTTTATTAACTAGTCTAGTATTTATTAATAGTAGTCATTTTTGTAAAATATCAACAAAACTATTTATAATTTTGTTACTATTATTTTTCTCTTCGAAACCTGTCCTTGAATTAAAAAAATAAAAGAGCGTAGGATAATTCACTAATTTTAGATCCGATAACATTTTCGTTATCTGCACAAATTAACGAAACTCCTTTGTAATAAAGCGATAAGTTATAAAATAAATTTTTTTTTCTTTGTGTAGCTTTTGTTATTGTAAAATTTTGATTAGAATCTAACCTCTTATCTATCTCCTGGTATTGATATCATGGTTGTTACACAATAAAGTATAAACAGTTGTTGACAATCTCATACATTACTAAACAATAAAGATAAATGCATAAAGGTATAGACGTTAGTTGTTTGAACTATAACAATCGCCGTTGGCTACGGCATTGTTACATGTATTCTTGACTTGAGTTCTTTTGTGTTTGTTTATACTAGATGGTGTCGGTTCTGGATGGTTCTGGAGTATGATGCACCAGTAGTTTTTTTTTTTTTTTTCAAAAATTCTTAAATTGAACTTGCGCCAAAAAGTATAGCTTTCTATAATTTATCTTCTATATAACACTATATAATGGCTTCATTTTCCAGTCTGTTTTCAGCAGTGTACGGAAAGGCAAGAATTAACTTAAATATACCTCATAACTTTGCGAGGCTTACCCCATAACATTGCGTTCAATTAATTTTTATGAACGGTCGCACTTTTTTCAGAAAAGAAAAGCTTCAAATATTTTCTCTCAATCTTTCCAATTTGAAATTTCTACAATGTTTACCAATGGCAATGTAGCTCACAGATGCCATTATGGCATCTGTGAGCTACAACGTCTGTAATTAATGGTGTTACCTTTAGAAATGTGAGAGACTCAGAAGATACAAACAATAACAAACAAGCTATATAACACTTTGTTGTTCCATATAATCAACAGAACACCAAGTTTCAGCAATAGTACGCCACAAGCACACTTTATCAAGTCCCTTTCCGGGTTCTACAGCTTTAACTGCAAAGAACTCTGAGGAAAAAATGATGAAATAACCCATTTCGTGGTAAAATCAGTACGCACAATATTCAATGTTATCCATACAAGAAACAATTATATAAGATTTTATCAATATAATACAAGACGAATATTTCAAAGACAAACCTTCGCCCAAATTTTTCACCAGAAGCCTCTGATATTGCAATGATTAGAGAAAACAATCCATAAAACAGATCCAACCGACCCCAGAAACCGGAATCTAAACCAGCAAATAAACAAGCTGGTTATCTAGATCATAATAGCAACAAATAGAGAGAGCTAGTGAGTAAATAGAACTTTAGACCAAGTAAAAGTCTGTGAAAAGTCATAAAGGAGTTAACTCATCCTCAGCGACCTGAAAATAACTGCATGATCACCTTAAATGATATTCATACAGAAAATTGTAGGAAATGCGTTTCGAAATACAATATACAGTTGACAGAAAAACTAAGTAAATATGAAAAAGAGTCTAGATCAGAGTCTAGTGTCGTAAACACTTACGAAAACTTAAAAATGACAGCACTCAGAATATCATTTTTACAAATGTTGAGGTTGAAAATGTAATTAGAAAAATCAAACCATCAAAAGCATTTTGGACTCAATGGTATAACAGCTATCATACTTAAACACATTTGACCCATCGGAGTGAACTACCTCACAACAACACTCAATACATCACTAAATACCATATCGAATTTGTGGCAAACGACTAAAAATAGTCCCGTTCTAAAACCCGGAAAATCTAAAGAAGAAAGTTGTGCAGGCCGATCTTCATCCTCTCATCTATCGCAAAATTGATGCATGCACTTTTGCTACCTTGGATATCAAGCTCCTGCAAACTAACCTCACACCAACATTGCTTCCGAAAAGCACAACTACCACCAACCACAAAATTAAAAATGAAATCAACGATGGTCTGAATCAAAAACTGCCATTTGCAAAATTAATCTTAGTCGCACTGGATATATCAAAAGCGTTTGACAGTGTCGCACCCCGCACTACCAATCGAAATCCTAAATACCAACTTATCAGGCATAATAAAGCGTTGGTTGTGTACTTAAGAAGTCGCCAAACATATGTTGATTTCAGAAACTGCAAATCAAAAATGAGTTAGTTCTAGACGGAGAGCCAGAACAAAAAAATTCTCTGAATTTACTATAAGCTGATTTTTTACCAGTTCGTTATAGTAGTTGTGTACACACATGCTGGCAAAAAATCAGCTATAGTAAATTCAGAGCATTTTTTTACCCCTGCTCTTTGTCTATACTACAAGGTTAAGTTCTCTCACCATCATATTTTAACCTCTACCTTAGCAATCTATAGTAGATTTTTTTTGCCAGCGAATTTTTGACAGATAGGACGCAGCAAGAGATAAAAGATGAAACAAAAAGTAAAACAGAGATGTATTATTTATTTTGGGATAAATTTGTTTTCAAAACAATTATATTAGTTGAATTTCTACTTCTAGTTCGTACCATTTGTTTGTTGTGATATTTGTTTACATAACAGGTCGTTCAATAAGTCCGTAGGATAAGTAAGAAAAAAACAACATTTTGACAAAACTCGATTTTTTTATTCAACATAGTTGCCTTCGAGGGCGATACAACGAGTATAGCGATTTTCCAACTTTTCTATACCACTTTTATAGTACGATTTCTCTTTCTCGTCAAAATAGGCCTCAGTTTCAGCGATTACTTCATCATTGGACTTAAATTTCTTTCCAGCAAGCATTCTCTTGAGATCTGAAAACAGGAAAAAGTCGCTGGGGGCTAAATCTGGAGAATATGGTGGGTGGGTAAGCAATTCAAAGCCCAATTCATTCAATTTTGCCATCGTTTTCATCGATCTGTGACACGGTGCATTATCTTGGTGAAACAACACTTTTTTCTTTTGCAAATGTGGCCGTTTCTTTGCGATTTCAGCCTTCAATCGATCCAAAAGTTCACAGTAATACTCGCTGTTGATGGTGGTTCCTTTTTGGAGATAGTCGATGAATATTATTCCGTTCGTATCCCAAAATACAGACGCCATCACCTTACCGGCCGACTGTTGGGTCTTTGCTCGCTTTGGATTCGGTTCGTCGACTGCTGTCCACTCAGCTGACTGTCTTTTGGATTCTGGTGTGTAATTGTGAAGCCATGTCTCATCCATTGTCACATATCTACGATAGAATTCCCTTTTATTGCGGTTTAACAGTGCCAAAGACTCCTCCGAAGCATCGATTCGTTGTTGTTTTTGGTCGACTGTGAGCTCACGCGGCACCCAATTTGCACAGAGCTTTCGCATACCCAAATGTTCATGTAAAATGGTAAAAACACTACCATCTGCTACCTTTACAATGTCAGCTATTTCGTGCACCTTCAATTTGCGATCGTTCATAACCAATTTGTGGATTTTTTTTATGTTTTCTGGAATAACAGCCTCATTTTGGCGTCCACTGCGCTCTGCATCTTTTGTGCTGGTACGACCACATTTAAATTCAGCCATCCACTTCTCTACCATTTGTCTCGATGGAGCAGAGTTTGGATAATGTTTATCAAGCCATTGTTTGGTTTCCACTGTATTTTTTTTCATCAAAAAGCAATGCTTTATTAAAATTCGAAATTCACTTTTTTCCATTTTTTTTTCAAAAACAAAAGTTGCTTCACACAAAATGCTATAACTCACGAATAAATAGTCAGATTGCTGTCCAATTTATACACGTATCGTTTGAAGGTTAGTACTAAATAAAAATCATATGGAAAAAATTCTCGTAACGCCATCTATGTGTCATCCTACGGACTTATTGAATGACCTAGTAGACGTCGTTAGTTTTATTATAATTTATTTTTAATTATCAAAATTTTGTTATATTTCCTACAAAATCATTAATATTTCTACTAGTTTTTGGGTTTAATTGGTTGAATTTCAATAGTAATTTATAAATTTTATGCGTTTTTTTTTGTCCATTTCAATAGTTTTTTTTTTTAATATTTTGATCGAGACACTGAATATTCCGCGCATGTGCAAACAATATGCGCATAACAAACAAATTTCGTGTTCGCTGGCAAATAAATTCTACTATACCAATCTGCCGTTTAGGTACTCCACCGGAAGATATAACCATCATATCGTATGTAGACGACTTCACGGTTTTTGCCACAGGCAGCAATCTTGAACAACTCACCAATAAGCTAAAATAATACCTCAACTCCCTTAATGAATGGTTTGGAAGCAGAAAGATGATACTATCGTCAGAAAATCCACCATACTTTTCGCCACTTTGACAATGGAGATAAATACTAAATTAAACATCTGCATTTACATCATGCTTATTGGGAGTGACATTCGACTCACTACTCAGGTTCAATGCTCATGCACAACAGGTGAACTCAAATTTGAAAAGCAGAACCAATGCATTAAAAGCACTAGCTGGAAGTTCATGGAGCAAGGAGAAGAACTCAATTATCACAACATACAAAGTTATATGTAGGCTCATTTTAAACTACACAACATATCGCTACGTTGGAAGAATACCGGCACAACTCAAAATAGAAATTTTGAGAAATGGAAAATCAAAAATTTTAATTAAATTGTAATTTAATTATGAAGCCCTGAAAAAGCGAGTGAGGTTAAATTGTGACACTTTACCACATAAAAATTTGACGATATTACGATCATTTTATGCAGAAAAGTCAATCATTTATGCATTTTATGCATAAAAGTCAATTTTCATAATTTTTGAGTTGTGCCGGTATTCTTCCAACGTAGCGATATATGGACACAAAGTTGCTGACACAAACTACAAGAAACGAACCACACAAAACGCAGCTTTGTGAACCAGTACTATAGACCACCTGATGACCTATATAGACCACACCTGCATAAAGAATGTAATACCTTACGGGTTCCGTTCGTGAACACAATAAAATGCTGTCTAAAGATTACATATGGACTTGCCACAAAGAGCAACACCCATGCAATGACATCCTATTAATGGCTTTACCGCCTATGTAGACCCATAAGAAAAATCTAAGCTCTATCGAACCGATGTTAGAGAATAGAGTATCCAACCACCAGCAATATTCGATGAGTTATACCTATAGAAGTGGTTTAAAAACGTTTCACACAAAGGTTGTTGAAGAAACAATTTACAATAAGTAACTGCAGAAGCAGAAGAGAATCAATTGCCTCGCAGCGCTAGATGCATTCTAGCGTAATTAACATCCTTTTGGTCACGGATTGACAAATGCCTCACAGTCACATGTAAGGGCACACCACATGATGTTAACCACCTATTTAAATTTCCAGAGAATGCGACGGACCTGATCTGGGGTACCGCTCATGGGCTGGCGCAGAGTTTGTGAACCTGTAAACGTAATCGACCAAGTAGCATTTTATCAACGTCCCTACAACAACAATAACAAACTATCGCCATATAATAGGACAAAACAGAAATCATGCTGTTAAATTTGTACATACTGCCGGCAACTTGCTGCTCTACAAGATACCTTGCCAACTTTATTCACATTTCTCACAATGATTTGTACACCTTTGGCGACATGAACGTTCACCATTCAACATGACATTCTGTCTTACTGATTACCAAACCACGATATTTCAGAAAATAGAAATAATTCCTCATCTGAAGCAGCAAGTTCATCAGGAAATGACAACACGAATAAAGGCGAATCATTCGCACTAAGTGCGAAAAACATCTACAACAGTCCAGATAGTTTCATTGTAGGTCCAAAAAATTATGGCAAACAAATATGACAGCGTCAGTCAGAGTGAACTGCAGTTTCAGTTATTTAACTCAATACGCCCACAAACGGTTAAAGTTGACCCAAATCGAGCTCTCAATAGAAATTCATCACAATTCGCTGCTAAAGAAATTCAATTACCTCGCAACACCAGATCCACTCTACCGCAATTAAAATCCGGTTGGTGGTCTCGCATTTTTAGGAATTATATGAATATAAATGACCCTGAAATTGTTGACAAGTGTTATATGTCAAATCTGCCACAACCACCGACAAAAGTAAAAATTGTCTCTTATGCTGACGATATTTTTTTTTTTTTTTATAATAAAATGTGTTGTGTAGTAGGATCTACAATATGTGTCACAATAACATTAAAACCTTTTAAGACCAAGGTCCCACAACAACATACGTTCAAAGGTGTTGATGGACGTAAATCTTTCTTTTTTTTTTGTTTTTTTTTATATTTTTTGTTAAAGAATGGATAACTAAACAAAAAATCCTATCACTGTTAAAATATGACATAGGCCAATATTTTATGATAGAATAGAGAAAATAAAAGTAAATAGCAAATTTTTACAAAAATTTGCTGAAACAAAACAAAAATGTAGTTGCCAATAATCCAGCCGGTTGCATATTCCTTGATCCTGTGACGCACTGTCTTTCTTAAAGATTAAAGCCTACACATAGTTATATAAAGGCTCGTTTCTTCAAGAAAGCAAAAGCGTCTCATCATCATCAAGGATTATTTCACAGCTAAGATTGAGGGTACTACCGTTGACTGAATACAGTTCACCCGCCACCACCCCTAAGATGTCACCTGGGCTAGTGATATCTCACTGCTATTGCCAGTGGTATGTGATATCTCACGTTAACTCGTATGTCAATAGCAGGGACTGGAGTACGCGGGGTTGTCACACCCGTAGATCAAAAATAAAAAAACAATAAAAACTGATCCCTCCATGCGCGATCCCTCCATTATGCTATTATCAACTTGAGTTGTGTTCTAGAAGCGTGTGACCATATAATCAAATCAAATGCATGCATGTTTTTGTTATTGTTGTTGCAGAAAACAGCCTAAAGTTGCACAATAAAAAATTCTGGATGGAGTCATTGACAACATGTTAATTACATCAAAACTCCCTACATCTAGAAAACAAAGTTCTGCCTGTGAAACCATTCAAAGAATTTGTTCGTAGACTTTCACTTCCGAGGATGAACTGTTTTCCGGATCAACTGTATTCAATCAACGGTACCACTCCCAATCCCAATTATAGAATAATCGTTGATAATAGCACTCTATTCCTTGATCGTCATATGATCAAAGAATATGCAACTTGTTGGATTATTGGCAGTCAATTTTAGTTTTGTTCGTGCAAATTTTTTAAATAAATTCGCTTCTTTCTTTTACTTTATTTTTATTTCCTCCATTGGTCATATTGGCCTATGTTATGTTATTCATATTGGCCATATTGGCCTATGTTATTACAGGGCCGGACTTCAGAAAACTTAAGGACCGTTTTTGTCAATTTTGGCGCTAAATAGTGAATATTTGAAATCAAATTTTAGGTGGGTAATAATACCACAATCGATTTTACAAAAAGTACTATGAATGTAAAGCGTTATTGCTCATTGCCTATAACTAGATATGAATAATATTCTTTAGATTGTGAGGAGCCGTTGTATTAACAAACGTTTTCTTAAACGTTTGTTAATACAACGGCTCGATCTCACCAGCAGGAGGGATCGATTTTGATCGATTATGATCAATGTTGATCTACGGGTCTGACTACCCTGCGTACTCCAGTCCCTGCCATTGACATATGAGTTAGCGTGAGATATCACATACCAATGGCAATGGCAGGAGATGTCATTAGCCAAAATGATATCTTAGGGTGCTGGCGGACTAACTTTAATTAGTCAACGGCAGCACTTCCAGTCTTAGCTGGGCAGCGTTCCGTAGCGGTACCGTTCATTAGCTCTTCCGAGGAATCGAACCAACACGTAGTTATGTGTGGGCTTTGTGCCTCGATTAAGGTGGTGTGCGGTGCGTCTGGGGTGCGCTTCATCAGCTGGATTATTGGCATTTAGTTTTGTTTTGTTTTCTGCAAATTTCTCACAATTTGTTTTTCACTTATTATTTTGTTATTATTTCTTCATCTTATCATGAAATATTGGCATATGTCATATTTTGTAGTATGATAGGATTTTTTACTTAGTTATGCATTTTAAAATAAAACACAAAAAAATAAAATAAACATTTTGATATATATATGGCAGTACAACCGAAAAAAAATAAGTCTGCAAGTGGTAAAGCAAATTTGCGCAATCCACCCGCCCATAAAGCGGCATGTCCACGGAATTTGCAGGGATAAAACATATATGAATCAATAAAAAATTTTAAAATACATGTTCAAAACATCTGCGGATTGAACGCTAACCATGACCACGTGCAACATCATCTTGAGCACGACAAACCGAACATTCTATCCCTTACAGAAACACAAGTTTCTGAAAATTTTCTCTTTATAGAATCGCTTAATTCCAAATATAGGCTCGAATCAGCTTTCAAACTCCATCAGGACGTATGCGCATTCATTCATGAGAGTGTTGCGTACACGCGCTTCCCAAATTTTGAACTACACGGTGACGGCTTCAATACAATGGTTTTAAAGATTTGTCTTCCAGAAATGACTTTTTTTACAATAGCTTTATACCGGTCCCCCAACAAACGTAACCCAAACTTTTTTAATATACTGACAAAAATTATGGACGAGATTAGAGCAAAGTCCCCTAATTGTGAAGTTATCGTTACCGGTGACTTCAACGTCCACAACAAATCATGGTTGGAATTCTCCAAATCGACCGACGATGTTGACAATAGTGGAAAACGGGCAGAAATTTTTGCCGCGTCTCAGGGCCTATTCCAAATTGTTAAAAGCCCGACTTTCACTCCCCGTAATGGCGGTGATAATAGTTTTCTACTAGATCTCTATCTTACCACAATGCCAGATATTACGAGTGTCGATGTTGCGAAAGGTAGTATTGGAAATTCTGATCATTGTTTAATCTCATCAGCTATCAAAACTGATTTACTTAAAACTACAGCTCCCAAACCCCGTAAAATATTTCACTACTCAAAAATGGATAAGAGTGGTCTTCAAAATTTTTTCCATGGTTTCCCTTTCGACCGTCATTATTTTTACACTGACAATGTAAATATTTCTGCTCAAAACTTTACAGAAACCATCCAATTTGCTATCAATAAATTTGTCCCTTTCTCCATAGTAAAACCCAAACAAAAATACTTGTATTCGAAAGCTGCCAAAACGGCACTTAGAAACAAACGTAGATCATTTAATATTTGGATTCATAACAAAACTCCCACTAATCGATCCCAATATCTAAAGGCCAACAAAATATCTAATCAGATTATCTCAAACGAAAAGTCCGAAATTGACAGAGCGAAAGCCTCAAAACTTACGTCTATGTCTGTTTCTGATAAGAGTTTCTACAGTGCCATTAATTCTTTAAATTCTGGTACAAAATTTTCTATTCCCCCTATTATTGATGGTGATTTAATCGTCAATGATCCCGCAAGAAAAGCTAACTTGTTCGCTGAACGCTTTGCTCTGAACTCCACTGTTTTGGAAACTCCTAAAGACATACGCCAAATCCAGTCTTCAGGAGTTAATATGAATGAACTTCACTTCAAACCCAAAATAGTCGCTAAACTTTTAAAGGGGTTAAACATCAACAAAGCATCAGGAATGGACAATATTCCACCCATTATTTTAAAAACCTTTTCCAAAGAACTTGCACCAACTTTAACTAAAATATTCTACCAATCCTACAAATCTGGTATATTTCCCTCGTGCTGGAAGTTGGCAAATGTCCAGCCCGTCCCCAAAAAGGGACCAAAATCCGATATCTCAAATTATAGGCCAATAGCTTTACTATCGGTCCTATCCAAAGTCTATGAGCATTATATTAATACACATATTTCAAAATTTCTGGAAGAAAATCATTTAATAGCCGACAGCCAATACGGTTTTCGAAACAAAAGATCAACTACCGATCTATTAAACTATGTAGCGCATTGTTGGAACAGCATACTTGATAAAGGTGGTGAAACATACGTTATCGCTTTAGACATCTCCAAGGCATTCGATCGAGTCTGGCATGCCAACTTAATCAACAAGCTCGTTGCGTACGGTTTTCATCCCAATGTTGTGAAGCTGATTCAAAATTTTCTATCCGACCGATACATTTCGGTAACCTTAGACGGATATTCTTCTGAGTCTAAACTAATTAACGCTGGTGTACCCCAAGGCTCAGTATTGTCCCCAACCCTATTTTTGATTTATAACAACGAATTGTTGAAAATCACCAGCAACCCAATAAATAGTTTTGCAGATGATAGTACTCTGCACAAGTCGTTCGAGCCCCTTCCTTCAAAAGGTAAAATGCACGAACGAAATAATCCTGCCCGGAGAGACGCTGCCATAAACGTGAACAAAGACCTGAATAAAGTCGCCGACTGGGGTGACCAAAACCTTGTCAATTTCAACTCCACCAAAACACAGCTGTTGATTGTTTCCAGATTAAAGACCGAGTTCCCCAAAGATATTTTATTTAGTATGTGTGATGAACCAATAGGTGAATGTAAAAACATTCGTTTATTGGGTGTCACAGTTTCAAATGACCTACTCTGGAACGATCATGTAATGGCGATGGCAAAAAGCGCGTCTAAAAAACTCGGCCTCCTAAATAGATGCAAAAAATTTTTCACTCCATACCAATTGCTCCATGTTTATAAGTCCTATATTCGTCCCTGTATGGAGTACTGCTGTCAAGTTTGGGTGCTGCCTCTGTTTCCATCTTGACCCTCTTGGACTCTGTTCAAAAGCGAGCTATACGAATTGTAGGTGATCGAACTTTGACATCAAAACTTGATTCCCTACAACATCGTCGCACTGTTGCTGACCTCGTTGTTTTTTACAAATATCGTCATCAGCAGTGCTCAGATGAAATCAGCGGCGTCATGCCTCAAACTTATTCTTACCCCCGTTCCACTCGGCAATCGGCTGCCGCAACCAGTGAAACGGTAAAGATCCCGCGCTGTCATACTGGCAGATCGCAGAGAGACTTCTTTGTCCGAACTGCGTACAAATGGAATAGTTTGCCGGAACACTTAGTCTCAGGTGGCTTCAACCCACAGATGTTTAAAAAAAGCGTTAATCTACACCTCAGAACGCCAGTTGTTGTGGGACCCAGGTCTAGACCTAGGTCTTAAAAGGTATTTATGTGTTGTTGTGACACATATTCTAAACCCTATTACACAACACATTTTATTAAAAAAAAAAAAAAAAAAAAAAAAATGAAGTTATCAAGTGAAAAATCCATTAACAATTCGTTTTTTTTTTCATTTTTAGGTAAAAAGGAAGATGTTGTACTCCAGCTCTTTCGATGCATTGAAAAAATCACTTGTTGGTGTACACAAATGCATACAAGCAACTGATGTTGGTGAATCATCACGAGAGGCTGTTGAAGAAAAATTACGTCTCACAGATCGTCAGTAAAATAATTAAGAAAATAAACTACGCACATTTTATTATTACATTATAATTATTAAATATATTATAATAAAAAAATAAATTAATATTATAATGTCTCCCAATTTTTTAACTGTTTTTTAGTTGAAAAAAACAAAAAAACTAAAAAACGTGAAGTAATAATAAAAAGGTGAAACACGTCTTAAATTTTTTTAAATTTTATTTTTTTTTTTATAAAATCGCGCGTCTAAAGCTCGTCAAAATTCAAATTAGAGAACAAAGAAAATTTGAGGATAAAATAAACTAAGAAAGAACAAAACGGAAAAATTTTGTACTCAAATGAATTTATATTTAAAAATATTTAAACAAACAAAAAAATTGTATTATTATTTAAATTTTTTTTCTTAACTTAAATTAATATATCATAAACAAAAAAAAAGGAATCCATCATCCATCAAACATTATCAACAACAAATAATATTTAAATAAAAAACAAATAATTAGATTTGTTTTCATTATATGTATTTTTATTTTTTAGTCAATGAATTTATTACATATTTAATATTTTTCATTATTACATTTATATCCTTAAAAAATTGGTGACCCTTCAACAACATAAAATAGAAAACTATTCAACTATGTATTTAAATAAAGTTAGTTTTTTTCATTAAAATACGAATAATAAGCAAACAACCAATCAATCAAATAAGATAAGAACATTTGTATTTATTGAGTTTTTAAAACATGAAAACAAAATGTTTTCTTAAGCTGCCGATGAAAAGATAAAATTTTGGAAAATGCATTTTGATTAATGTATTAATTTATAATAAACAGTTTGAATTTGATTTGTCGTTTTTTTCTTTATAATAGTCAGCTAAATGGCAGTTAAGGGGAGAAATTTGTAGTGATATTTTCGCGCATGCTCAGTTTTCGGATCGGATCAGTTGCGATCAAAGGTGTAACAACCCCGTGTAATCTAGTGCCTGTTATTGATATACGAGTTAGCGTAAGATATAGGATATCCCCACTGGGGATAGCAGTGTGATATCACTATCAGTCTAGCTAGGGTAGCATCCTCAATCTTAGCTGTGGAATATATCTTGTTGATGGCACGCAATTGCTTGAGCTCGAAAAAATAAGCCTTCATATAACTCTTCGTGCGGGTTTTGATCATTGAGAAAGTCTGTGAACAAGGAATGTGCGCGTTATTTGATCAAGGAATGTGCCACTAGCTGGATTATTGACAACCCGGTTTTACTTTTGTTCGTGAAAGTTTTCTTAAAACATTTGCTTTACCCATCATGAAATATTGGCCTTAGGCTGTTTTCTAAACGACGACTTATTTGAAACTTATTTATGTAGACTTACTTATTCACCGCCATTTTAAATAAGTATTTAAAAGCTATTCTAAACGATTTAGCATACTTATTTTGACAGCAACAAAAAGCAAATTGGAAAATAAATTTAATTAAAACGATTTATTTGATTTGATCAATTAAAAGAGTTTTCAAAACTATTTTTTTCATTTCAAATTATTACATCAATTTTATTACGAATCGAAAAAGAAGTTTTATTCTAAGGCTAAGAAGTTTTATTCTAAGCTTAAACAGCCTAAGGCTGTTTTCTAAACCAAAACTTATTTGAAACTTATTTGTGGAGACTTACTTATTTGAATAAGTAACCTAAAGAGGTGACTTATTTGAAATTTTTTTTCCATAGAAAAATCTAATTCGATTTGACAGTGTCAAATATTTTTATGTTTGTTTACTAAATGATTTTCAGGAATAAAACTTCTTTTTCGATTCGTAATAAAATTGATGTAATAGTTTAAATTGAAAAAAATAGTTTTGAAAACTCTTTTAATTGATCAAATCAAATAAATCGTTTTAAGTAAATTTATTTTCCAATTTGCTTTTTGTTGCTGTCAAAATAAGTATGCTAAATCGTTTAGAATAGCTTTTAAATACTTATTTAAAATGGCGGTGAATAAGTAAGTCTACATAAATAAGTTTCAAATAAGTCGTCGTTTAGAAAACAGCCTAAAATCTGGTCTACTACACTCCACACATTTTGAATAGAGTTCATAATTACGCTACTTTGTAGTTATTTTTTGTGTTAAGACGCGTATGCACTTGAAAATAAATTTTATTTTCGAAAAGGTGTATTTATTTCGGAACGAAATTTAAAATCTACAAAATGGGAAAAAAATCTACATAAATTCAAAAAAAAACCAACGTAAATGGAGAACATTTGAATATATACACTTAAAAAAATATAACACTCAAACATTCAATTTATTTTCCTTTTCCGTACGAAATAAATTGAACTACATTTATTTCGCTTCGCAATTTGAAAATAAGAAGTCTCCACGGGTAGTCATGACATCTATTGAAGGCCCGTTTTTTACTTTTTCTTATTTTCAACTGCATACTACTTACGAAATGCAAACCGAAAATTTTTGCGTTTCCTTTTATTTTGGTTTTTTTTACATAGATTTTGTATGGGTGAAATAATTTATTTTCAACAGCATGCCGTCCGTTAACCTGTTTGTTTTTGAAATACGCTTCACTACGCATCACGTGAACAAGATATCATATCCAAACTTCATTATTATATTATTTTCTGTCGATAGAGTTTTTTCTTTAACCCAGTAAAAGTGTTATACCAGATTTACTAGTAACATACTATTTACGCGTTATAGTAACAAGACCAAGACAAACCCAAGACCGCGCGAACAAAATGTCCCACCTCGTCTTGTATAACATGTATAGGGTTTGTCTGGTAAGACCTGTCTTTAGTTTGTCTGGTCAGACATGTCTTTAGTTTGTCTTGGTAAACCTCAATCGTGTAACCACCTTGATATAGAATTTGGAATTTTTGTAAATAAAATACATTTTAATAATTTTGTTTAAGTTGTTTATTATCTGTAATAAAATAAATAAATATAAAAATATTTCTTATATATATATATATTTAAAATAATACTATATATACAGTTATTAATTATCATATATCAATCTGAAAAAATAAAATGGGGTTAAGCTAAAAGAATAACATATATAATGTTTTAAAATTTGTGTATTTATTTATATATAAATATAGGTACTTACGTTTACAATTCCCTTAATTATATTTAAAAAATTTAAATATTATAAATTCACTTTATTAAAATTAAATGGTCGACATATATACATAAAACGTAAAAACACAATTGTAAATTGTTCTCATATAATAGTTTCGATCTTTTTCGTATGTGCGTATAAGCAGTGGCACTATAAGAGATATATGCCTTTCTCACTTCCACTAACGCACTCTTATGAATGATAACAAACTAAAGACGTGTTATGCTAGTAACAAAAAGTTTAGTGGGAAACTTCAAATCGTTGTATTGCTGCATGGAATCTGTCAAATGATAATTAGAAATCAGTAATTATGTATTAAAATTTACTGCAAAAATAATAATAATGCAAATATAGTAAAAAACAACTTAAAGACAACGCAAAACAGTCTTGATTTGCAAGAAATAACAATTTTTTAAAGCTTTCGAAATCCAAATCAGCTGATCACAAATGTCAAGTTTTTTTCGGGAAAAATGCTATTACTTGCTATCGATGTAAGCTCACTATAATTAAAAAACACCGCTACCATATAGGGCGATTTTTCTGTTCCTGTGTTTACCGCAATGGCGCTGCAAAAAGGGGATAAGAGAAAAAATCACAAAAATTTTATATGGAATTCCATACAAAACACAATTTGAATAATTTTAAAAGTTATCTATGAAATTTCTCATTTTACTACAATTAAATAATTTAAATTTGTTTATGAAGTATTATTGACAACATATTAAGCATAATATATAAAATATTTTCTTTTCTTCTGTCCGTAAAACAAATACGAAAATAGGTTAAATTTTTCATACAACTTTGTATGGGAAATTTTGACAATTTTTATGTTTCTTTTTTGAGCGACTTAAAAATATTATTCTTGAAATTACGCTTAAAATATAGTCAATAATACTCCATAAGCAAATTAAAATTGTTCAATTGTGGTAAAATGAGAAATTTCATAGATAATTTTTAAAATTATTCAAGTTGTGTTTTGTATGAAATCCCATATAAAAGTTTTTGAATTTTTTCTCTTATCCCCCTTTTGCAGCGCCATTGCGGTAAACACCGGAACAGAAAAATTGCCCTATAGGGCGATTTTTTTGTTCTAGTGTTTACCGCAATAGCGCTGCAAAAGGGGGATAAGAGAAAAAATTCAAAAACTTTTATATGGGATTTCATACAAAACACAACTTGAATAATTTTAAAAATTATCTATGAAATTTCTCATTTTACCACAATTGAACAATTTTAATTTGCTTATGGAGTATTATTGACTATATTTTAAGCGTAATATATAAAATATTATTCTTAAGTCGCTAAAAAAAGAAACATAAAAATTCCCATACAAAGTTGTATAAAAATTTAACCTATTTTCGTATTTGTTTTACAGACAGAAGAAAAGAAAATATTTTATATATTATGCTTAATATATTGTCAATAATACTTCATAAACAAATTAAAATTGTTTAATTGTAGTAAAATGAGAAATTTCATAGATAACTTTTAAAATTATTCAAATTGTGTTTTGTATGGAATTCCATATAAAATTTTTGTGATTTTTTCTCTTATCCCCTTTTTGCAGCGCCATTGCGGTAAACACAGGAACAGAAAAATCGCCCTATAGGCGCTGCAAAAGGGGGATAAAAGAAAAAATTCAAAAACTTTTATATGGGATTTCATACAAAACACAACTTGAATAATTTTAAAAATTATCTATGAAATTTCTCATTTTACCACAATTGAACAATTTTAATTTGCTTATGGAGTATTATTGACTATATTTTAAGCGTAATATATAAAATATTATTCTTAAGTCGCTCAAAAAAGAAACATAAAATTTCCCATACAAAGTTGTATAAAAATTTTTTCTCTTATCCCCCTTTTGCAGCGCTATTGCGGTAAACACTAGAACAAAAAAATCGCCCTATATGGTAGCGGTGTTTTTTAATTATAGTGAGCTTACATCGATAGCAAGTAATAGCCTTTTTCCCGAAAAAAACTTGACATTTGTGATCAGCTGATTTGGATTTCGAAAACTTTAAAAAATTGTTATTTCTTGCAAATCAAGACTGTTTTGCGTTGTCTTTAAGTTGTTTTTTACTATATTTGCATTATTATTATTTTTGCAGTAAATTTTAATACATAATTACTGATTTCTAATTATCATTTGACAGATTCCCTATAGGGCGATTTTTCTGTTCCTGTGTTTACCGCAATGGAGCTGCAAAAAGGGGATAAGAGAAAAAATCACAAAAATTTTATATGGAATTCCATACAAAACACAATTTGAATAATTTTAAAAGTTATCTATGAAATTTCTCTTTTTACTACAATTAAATAATTTAAATTTGTTTATGAAGTATTATTGACAATATATTAAGCATAATATATAAAATATTTTCTTTTCTTCTGTCCGTAAAGCAAATACGAAAATAGTTTAAATTTTTCATACAACTTTGTATGGGAAATTTAGGCAATTTTTATGTTTCTTTTTTGAGCGACTTAAGAATGATGTTTTATATATTACAATTAAAATATAGTCAATAATGCTCCATAAACAAATTAAAATTGTTCAATTGTGGTAAAATGAGAAATTTCATAAATAATTTTTAAAATTATTCAACTTGTGTTTTGTATGAAATCCCATATAAAAGTTTTTGAATTTATTCTCTTATCCCCTTTTTGCAGCGCCATTGCGGTAAACATTGGAACAGAAAAATCGCCCTATAGAGTATTTTCTTTAAACGTCAAAATTTGTGGGCTACGTGAAGTTGACACACCAATTACACTTTTCTTTAATTATTTTGATGTAGATCGTTTGTGATTCGTTTGGAGAAGATACGGAGTTCAAAATTAACGTTTGTTAGTAATTAGTTTAATTGTTATTAGCAAATCAAAATTTGAATGTGAAGCTGGCACAACAAAATTTTATATCGTTGAAATTAATAACTTTGTCTTTATCGATAGATTGAGATACGGTAATGATACGGAGTTTTATTTTATCGTTTTATTTTATCGTTACGAAAAAACATGAGTCGAAAGAGGTTATATTCCCCACCGACTGAATTCACAGTAATTTCCCCTAAAGGCAATAAAACTCACCAAAATATATTTTTTTTAACAGTGTATATAATTCGCAATATATTCAAGCGTCAAATTATTCAAAAAGCTACTAATGATAGGGAAATTGTATGGAAATTTACTCATGTGCTTCTGTTTGCGAGCAACTGGTTTTTATTTTTAATTTGAAATGCCTTGTGACTCAGCAGGATTATGTTTCAGCTTATTCTCAATAAATCAACTATAAATTCTTTAAAATTTTATTACGGAGTATCATTTATTTCCTGTGAATTCATAACCATCGTCGAAAATGATTCCAAACTGTTATCTATATTTAATTTCAATTGAAGACCACTAATATCGTTCGTTCAAGGCAAATGCAATCTACAACAATAAAATATCAAAGGATCATGTTCAACATTTGATCCTGTTCAGCCTCTTATGTTGGTGAAGTCAATGCTAAGCTGTTGGTTCACTCTGCTGCCATTTTGTTGAGACAAAGACTTACCCTTTGACATTGCAGGTATAGACACTGAAATTCGGCCAGACCTAAATTTCAACACTACACAGTAAAAAAGAAACTGGGTATCTCTGTCACAAAAACACGATAGCAGGTTTCATGCCACAGTAGCACAATAAGAGAAAAGCAAAAAAAAATGGGAACACAAAAGACACTAACAAAATTGAAGAGTACAAATAAAGGGTTAAATTTGATATTCCTACTAACAACTAAAACCATTCGTTGTGTGGTTTTGGTGGTGCTTTTCCGACTGTAGTTTGTGCTGCGGCTATAATGGTTGATTGAAGCGTTTGCCATTCTTCTTGTATGTTTAATAGCATCTCAAAGGAGATATCATGCTCTTCTATGTTTTGCGTTCCTATTTCCTTCAGCGCACGGTCTTTTTTGCTTGTCTATTGAATGTAGATGATAATTTTCACTTGTACTTAAAGATGTCAAGCATATGATCGGTGTCCATATCAGCACCTCTGTATGATCGAACGTCAGTTACACCTGTAGAGTGTCTCTAAGAAATCATGACGTGATCCCCTTATAAAAAAATCGAAAGAAATCGATAGAAAACGATTGAAAACGAATAGTTTTCTATCGTTTGCTATCCGTTTCTATCGGATTTAACCATTTTAAACGCATAGACTATATCTGTCAGATAGAAAACGCACCGTAATCTATCGTAACCTATAGTATTTTGCAGTTTTCGGTTTCAATGGTTTTTCTACGATAGAATTTCTATCGTAGTTAATCGTTTTGAATCTGAAGATCAAGATTGAAATTTTTTTTGGTGAAATTGAAAAAGTTTTGAATCGTTTTCTATCCGACATTCCATATATAGCACCAATCGCAGCTTATCGTATTTTCCCGTCATTAGATTTCTATCGGGCTGAATCTGAAATTTACGATTGAGATGTTTTCAGGAGAAATCAACCAATCGTAATCTATCGTTATCTATAGGATTTTTTACTTTTCGTTTTCAATGGTTTTTTTACGATGGAATTTCTATCGTAGTTAATCGTTTTAAATCTGAAGATCTCGACTTGAAATGTTTTGGTAAAACTAAACAAGTTTTGAATAGTTTTTTATCGTACATTCCATATGTAGCACCAATGACCAATCGTAGCTTATCGTAATTCTTCGCCTTCAGATGCCTATCGGCTTGAATTTGAAATTTACGAATTAAATTTTTTCAAGAAAAACAAACCAATCGTAGTCCACCGTAACCTACGGGATATTTCAGATTTGGTTTCACTGGGTTTTTTACGATGGAATTTTTATCGTTGTTAATCGTTCTGAATCTGAAGCTTTTGATTGAAAATTTTTGGTAAAACTAAACAAGTTTTTAACCGTTTTCTATCGTACATTTCATATGTAACACCAATCGTAAACTATCGTATTTTTCCGCCATCAGATTCCTATCGGTTTGAATCTGAAATTTACGGTTGAAATTTTTTCAAGAAAAACAAACCAATTGGCATCTACTGTCATCTATGGGATATTACTTCGATTTTGAAACAACCTAAGTATTGCATTCATGAGCTAAAAGTGAAATTCTTACCCCCCTTACCCCTTACCTTTTTTGGCATTTCTCGACGTTTTAAGGAAAGTTCTGCATCGTGTTCGTTCTGCATCTTAAGGTCACCACCCAGCCAACACAATAGGTGGATTTTAGCTGAAATATATGTTGATATTATCTGTACAAAATTTTAGTGAACATTCTCATTTAACCTAAATTTATGTATAATAAAAGGTCAAATTTAACCTAAGTGTCGTACTTTTTCCATAAAAATATTGGTTAAATTTTCATGTAATTTTTTTGTAATATGCTGGCTAATAAGTGATTAAGTTTAACTATAATTTAACCAAATTTTAAGTTAAACAAGTGCAAATGTTATGTTAAATTTAAGCTAATTATTAGTTGAATTTAACTTGTTTGTTACACATGCAAACCACAAAATGTATGCTCCGAAGCGTATGCCCCTCATGATCACATAAGCTTACTTTATAGTAGACTACAAACTTTTATTATATTTTCAATAATTAATGTTTTTTATCGAATACCGAAAAGAAAATTGAAAATTAAAGTATTCAGTTTATAAAAAAATAAATATTTAATTGTATTTTTAAGGGGTGTTCTCATTATTTTTTCCTGTTTCTTTTTTATGTATAAAAAAGATCGAACCTTTCTTTACACATGAACATTTAAATCCATTCAAAAATACGCTCCAAAGTATGTATAAAAATGTTTATTTGAAGTCGGTTTAGAAATTGTCATAAAAACCTATTTTGTCCTTAAATGCATTAGTTTGGGAGATAGATAATATCGTATCCATAATTCCTAGCCATAAATTGCCATACCTGTTATTTAAGTTAAATTTTCTCAGGTGTTTCATGAAATAACTTAAATTTAACCTAAATTTTTTCACGTATTTTATTTAATACATGTATATTATCTAGCTATTAGGTGGAAAATTGATCATATAATTCTTATCTAGAATACATTTAATAGCTACAATATCTGACTTTGGCAGAGTAAATTCATGTATATTTCATGTAACAGCTGAATACAAAACTAAGCAAGTGCAAATTATATGTAATTTTACTGTACCAAAGTCAGATATTGTAGTTATTACATGTTTTTTTCATGAGAATTACATGTAATTGAACCATCCATTTTTCTTTAACCTTACTTTATTATCGGGCTGTCATTCTACCATAAAAAAGCTTAAAAATAATATTATAAGAAACAAAATTTTTAAAAAAATGAATGAAAAAGCCATTCTTAAACCTTATTCTTGTTTACTAAATTTTATTATTTTTATTTTTACTAAATACGCGTTTCATTCACTTAGACCTTAGTTAGCGAAATAATAATGACGTTCTTAATTCTCAAGGGAATTATAAGAGGGAGTTATGGATTCATAATAGACCTAGTCTTCATTATAAATTTTTGTTTTGTTTATTTATAAACAACATTATTTACATAAAGCCATAGTAACGACTAACAATACCCCAGTAATACAATTTGAAATGAAAAATAACTAACTTGATCAATTAAAACGAAAAATCATCCTATCAAATACTTGATAAAAATAAATGTTTTAGTTTAATAAATGTTTTAGGTAGTAAAACATAAAATTATTTATGTATCACGTGAGTTATTCGATGTCAATTACCTTGTGAAACTTACTAACCCTCGGGCCTGAGGCCCTCGGGTAGTAAACGTTTCCCTCGGTAATTAACATTCTTATAATTCCCTTGATACCTAAATAACTATCAGGTGATTTATTTATTAGGTGGAATGCATAAAACCTAGTAACTAGGTTTTTTTTAAGTGTTTACTAGTTTTATTATATATAAAAAACCTAGCAAACACTTAAAAAACCTAGTTACTAGGTTTTATGCATTTCACCCATTATATGTTGTTCGGCGGTCTTTTAATTATTAGGTTAAATAAACTAGATTTTATGTTTCCTTCTTTATTGTTCATCAGGTTCAACAGTTCATTGTTCATCCAATGGTAAATTTTCAATGCCAGCCTTGTTCAACAATTTCAGTGGTTGTGACAACGCTGTTAATGAAATCTTGTTTTGCAAAGCCTATTGCCCCAGTTCGTTCAACAGATCTATTTTAGTTTGAGCGTTATGCTCATATTCCAGGTGTTCACGCATTAATTCCTCAGCAATATCTGCTTCTGATAACAAAAATTCAGCATTTTCACCAACTTGGGATGTACAAGCATCTGGTTTATCATCGTCACACTCTACATTTTCATCACAAGTAACACTAACGGGGATGGCATTTTTGATCATAGCATTTTCTGCTGGCAAATTATTTTCAAAAATGGCATTCAGTTTTTGTGGCGGTGGCCGATCCATTTCTTCATACGTGGACACATTTGATGCATCAAATCTTGCTTCGAATTCGGCCGCCTTCTTCTGCCGCAGTATGTAGTATCGACCGTTTTTCAGAGGCATTTTTTACTATTCAAAACAACGTTAGTGAGAGAAATATATAATAAAGACTGTGTCCGAGCGATTTGATCAATATACTGCGCACTAATAATAAATGTCATCGGGAGGTGAAAACGGGATTTGCTATAAATCTTTATGGATACTTATAAACACATATACTTATTATATGTATTATGTGAAAAAGACAGCAAAAATTTAGTTAACATTCGTTCACTAAACCAAATTAAATGCAATATTACATGTAAAACTCGACCTATTTAACTTAACAACTGTCTGAGAATATTTTTTAAGGTTCAATGTTCCGTAATTATGTTGATTTTAGGCTATTTAACTTATTTCATGAAATAACTGTTGCAATGTCAGCTAAATTACTGCTAGCTAAACAATAGGTAATAAGTTAAATACATGCATTAGATACACTTTTGTAGCTTAAGTTTTCACTTAATACATGAAATACATCTACTATATGTATTACATGATTTTTTTTACTAAAATTTGTATACTTAATATGTTAAATTTACCTATTAACTTATTTTTTTACACCAAAAACATATTAACTATAATTTTCGACTAGAAATACATGTACACTAATTAGCTGAAACAGTCATCTATTACCTTTTTCCACATGTTTAACCAAACTTTTACTTAAATTTAACCAAATCCCAAAATGGTTCACCTAAATTTCACTAAGTGTGCTGGCTGGGCAGAAACAACCTTTTTACACGTTTACATAGCGAGCCGCTTGATCCAAGACAGACGCCCGCTCCAAGCCGCACCGGACATGGATAACAGACGCTTGAGTTGCATTGGTTTTATGGCACCAATGACTCGCCATGGTGCAGAATCATTGAGTAGACGCGTAGAACTTCGGATTTTCGCTACCCGTCGGATCAAAAAATCAACCTATAAACTACCAGGAAAGACTGAAAAACGATTGACTTGACGATCATCAATAGTACTGCGGTAGTATTGATGATCTGTGGCGAACATTGGGGATCTTAAGCCCTCACAATTACTCCGGGATATGACTACCGAATCCCGTAATACGTTTTCAGAGGCAGCTCTTAAAGTCCTTTGGGTGGAGAAACTTCCACCTGCTGTCCGCGCTGCTATCGCTACTGTCAGTGAAGATCTTCAGAAGACAGCAGAGAAAGCAGATAATGTTCTCAATGCCCTAAGGGGTTCGCAAGTTAATGCGGTATCTAACCCTGCCGCTTCTTCTCTCCTTTCTTCTTCTTCTTCCTCAAGTGAAATCATATCACTTGAGGAAAAATTCAAAAAACTGGAGGCACAAAACATGCAACTCCTCAATGCCATTCAAAGGCGAAATTTCTCCCAACCTCCTCAACAATACCGAAGTAGATCTAAGGATTGAAACGGTAATCATAATTCAAATTTCAATCGGAATTATCGCTCTTCCATGCGACCTCGGTCCAGGTCACGCGTGCAAATGTTTGATGGTATCTGCTACTACCATCACTACTACAAGGGAGATGCAAAAAAATGTGTTCCTGAGTGTAAAAATTATTCCAAACACTCAGATTCCTCTGCCTCGACATCTTCAAAAAACTATTAAATTCATCACATGTGACGGCATGTGATGACAATCATTCTCAACTCCGTCTTCTGGTCCTCGACATTTCTTCATGCAAGACTTTCCTCGTTGATACAGGTGCCGAAGTTTCAGTTCTCCCCGCTACTATGGAGGAAAAAATTTCAAGAAAATCAGACTTCTACCTCTACGCAGCTAACGCGACTAAAGTTAGCACTTACGGTACACGGTCTTTAAACTTAAACATTGGTTTCAGACGAGTGTTCTGTCAGACCTTTGTTATAGCCGATGTTACCACTCCTATCCTAGGAGCTGATTTTCTTAACAAATATGGTCTTTTAGTGGACATTAAAAACCGACGTCTTGTCGATCCACTAACTTCTCTATTTACTTTGGCGAAACTCTCCACTTCTCCAGCACCTTCTTTAACTTTGATCAACGATTCGGTCAATGTAGAAATTCTTGATTTACTCAAAAATTTCAAGGACTTAACGTCCAAAAATGATCTTGTTAAACATGTGAAACATAACGTAACTCACGTTATTGAAACACGTGGTCCTCCCGTTTCTTGTAAGCATCGTCGACTTGCTCCAGACAAATTGGCTATCACAAAGGCAGAATTTAATCTTATGTTATCCCAAGGCATCTGCCGACTTTCTAACAGTCCTTGGGCTTCTCCTCTCCATCTCGCTAAAAAGAAGAACGGCGAGTGGAGACCTTGCGGTGACTACCGTGCTCTTAATAACATTACAATTCCGGATCAATATCCTATTCCTCATATTCAGGATTCTTCGCATCAACTACATGGATGCAAATTCTTCTCCACAATTGATCTCGTCCGCGCATATCATCAAATTCCTATTGATGAGCGCGATATTGCAAAAACTGCAATTTCTACTCCGTTCGGACTCTTCGAATTCGTTCGAATGACCTTCGGATTGCGAAATGCTGCGCAATCCTTCCAACGGTTTATGCATTCCCTTTTTCGAGACCTAAATTTCTGTTTCATCTACATAGATGACCTCCTAATTGCTTCTGAAACCTATGAGGAACACCTCAAACATCTTAGGACTGTTTTTGAGCGTCTTTCTGACGCTGGTCTCATTATCAACGTTGATAAATGCAACTTTGCTAAAACCAACGTTGACTTTCTTGGACATTCCATTAATTCAACTGGAATCAAACCTACTTCTGAACATGTCGATGCTATTAACTGTTACGAACGTCCCAAAACAGTAATGCAACTCCACCGTTTTCTTGGAATGATTAATTTCTACCGCAGATTCATTCCTCACGCTGGTGGCAATCAAGGCATCCTAAATGATTTTCTCAAAGGTTCCAAAAAGAATGACAAACGCGTCATTCAATGGTCTGAAGACGCCATTCAAGCCTTCGATCTTTGCAAGCGGCAACTCAGTGAGGCTACAACTCTTTCTCACCCTTACACTCTGCCCAACTTGCCGTTATGGTCGACGCTTCCGACAAGGCACTTGGCGCCGTTGTTCAACAAAAAATTAACGATTGTTGGACACCACTTAGTTTCTTTTCTGTGCGACTCAATGGAACGCAACAGAAATACAGCGCTTATGATCGCGAACTCCTTGCAGCTTACTCTGCAATTAAACATTTCCGGTATCTCCTTGAAGGTAGAACCTTCACTCTTTTCACCGCTCATAAGCCACTCATTTATGCTTTGTCGCAGAATCCTGCCAAAGCTAGTCCTCGCCAATTCCGTCATCTAGATTTTATCAGTCAATTTACGACTGATATTCGCCACATTTCTGGAATTGATAATGTAGTTGCCGACACACTTTCTCGTGTTGAGCAAATATCAATTACCGAAAATATTAACTACGACGAAATTGCTGATGCTCAGTTCAACGATAACGAACTAAAGGAATTAGTGGACACTAGTCCCACACTTCAATTCCGTTCCTTTCCATTATCGTTTGGCAATTCTAGTGCCAAAACTATTTTGTGTGATACCTCTTCTGGTATTCCACGGCCTTTTATTCCCAAGCAATTTCGTCAATCTGTTTTCGAAAGCCTTCATAATTTATCTCACCCAGGAGTCCACAGTTCTGTCAAACTTCTTTCTGAAAAAGTCATTTGGCCATCCATAAAGAAGGATGTACGACAAATGGCACAGAACTGCCTGGCTTGCCAAAAGGCAAAAGTTTCTCGCCATACTCAATCTCCTTTAAGTAATTATCCTCAAACTTCTCAACGATTTTCCGAGATTCATATGGACATTATTGGTCCACTTCCTACCTCTGAGGACAAACGTTATTGTGTCACTATTATTGACTGTTATACTCGATGGCCTGAAGCCATTCCTATCTCGGATATTACAGCTGAAACGGTAGCATCAGCTCTCTACTCCAATTGGATTGCTCGCTTCGGAGTACCTTCAGTAATCGTCACTTATCAGGGCTCCAATTCGAATCCAATCTCTTTAACGAGTTGTCAAAACTTATCGGTTTCGAACGTAAACGTACTACAAGTTACAATCCTAAATGTAACGGACTAATCGAACGTTGGCACCGAACTCTTAAATCCGCGATAATGGCCTACGACAGAACGGACTGGACACGAATTTTACCGTCAATACTACTTGGTTTACGAACTACTTTCCGTGAAGATTTCCAATCTTCATCGGCTGAGCTAGTCTACGGTACTAACATACGTCTTCCAGGAGAATTCTTTAGCCAAAACTCTAACTCCACTCCACAATCTGATTTCGTTTCACAGTTGAAACAACATTTTACTCACCTTCGTCCATCTACTGCGTCAAGACACACTTCTCCTAATGTTTTCGTTTCCAAAAATCTCCAGTCTTGTTCGCATGTCTTCTTACGTACGGACTTAGTACGTAAAGCATTACAGCCTCCATACGAAGGTCCATTTAAAGTCATCAGCCGCGATGATAAAAATTTCGTTATTGACCGTAAAGGTCAACATATTCGAGTTTCCATCGACAGATTAAAACCTTGCTTTAGGGAACAATCTGAAGATGACTCATCTCAAAACTCACCTACTTCGAGTACTAATCTCAGTCGTGCAGACGAAACTTCGTCTTCTACAGATATTGTCCATCCTACTCCTTCGGACATATTCCTGTCTTCTCCTTCTACCTCCGCAGAAGCGAGCAACGCGACGCTAAGGCAACTGTATCACCTAAAAGGGATAGATTTAATCTCATTCCTCAAACACAGATATTCCAACCTGCATCTTCAATTACGCGAGCAGGTAGAACCACTCGTACCCCTGCTCGTTTCCTTCGTGCTGTAGCACATTAATCCCTATATCGTCCCATCTTCGATGGCACTAGGGGGGGAGTGTTGTGGCGAACATCAAAATTAAACATTTTTAAATTCAAATTTAGCATGCGATGTTTTATTGATCAAAATTTAAAAAAAACAAAATAATATTCATTAATAATTCTTCCTCAATTTTAAAGAGTTCATGTTTTTCTGTTTTAGTAAAAAGTTTTTTATTATTGAAATTCCCTTAATATTTTGATTACTGTTTTAAAAAATGTTTTTTCGCAAAAGTTGGGTTTAAACTTTTTACCTATTGATTTTTTTTAGTTAATTGGTAGTAACAATTATATGAGATATTAATATAGAACAAAACAATTATATGTGAAATATGTTTGAAATGATGTCTACAGCAATTGGAATTTTAATGTTATCTTTAATTGATTAAATATTGTGTTTAAAACTGAAAATATTATCTGGTGTCTTTTAAACTAAGAATTAAAAAGACAGTTGTTTAATTCTTTTTAAATAAAATTAAAGTTATATTAAACTTTTGAAATATAAGTATTTGCTGGATTGGAATTTGGAGAGAGAAGAATTTATTATTTCTAAATCATCTCCAGTTATGTGTTTATTGCATGAAATGTTTTATCCTGAATATCATTTTAAATTAGAGGATATTTCAACTATCTTAATTCTCAACATTGGATATACTTATCATAAAATTGGCAAATCTGTTATTGGAATATATTGAATTACTATAGCGTGAAATTCCAGCTATAGATCATATGTTCGTTTTTGGATTGTTGGATTCCTACCACACAGCAAATTATACGTTACATTTGGCGACTATACAATTTCTTTTTAAAAACTTTTATTCTACTACGCCTTAATGTTTACTATATTCTTATATGATTATATTATTTTATTTCTTTATCAGAACAATCTGCCAAAATGTATTTTAATGACGAGTAATGATTTAATTGTTAATTCACAACTCCCAGTTCTGTTTTTTATTATTATACGGAAAATGATTTTTTTAATTAACATCTACCTTAAATACATCGAATATATTTCACATTTTGTCTACAAAAATCAACAAAGTTACTCAAAATAAAAAAAATTACCATGGTAACTCGATTTTTGCTCATTTTCAACCATTTTTCTATATTATTTTAATCTATTCATCTCGTTCTATCTCAAAGACATCTGACAAAGAAACCAAAATAAAAAAAATAGCCAAACATTTCGCTATGTTTTCTGTTTTTGTGTATATGTATTTGTTCTTCACAATCCGATCGTCAACGAATTGTTAAATTGCTAATTTTTCCGAAAATCAAAACTTTCTTTCACATACACATGAACATAAATGAATGAAATCAACTTGTTTTAGTGCATTTTGTACCTCGTTCCGGATTAGTTGTGAATCGAAGATAAAGTTAAATTAAAAAAAAATATATTAATCTAAAAAAATTTATTCTAAAAGTATTGTAAAGTTAATGATTAATATCCTATTTGTTATTAATTTAACGTGAATTTAAACGTGATATTTCTAATAAGAAATAAACAATTTAATAAGATTTTTCTTATATAAAATTTACATTGAAAAAGTTTGGTTAGTGTGAAAATCTAATAAGAATTAATCAATAAAATAGAACTGTGAAAGAATTTACGTCAAAAAATAAAATTTCACTATATTTTGTGTTAGTTTTTCTTATTACATTTTGGTTTTTTAATTAATAAAAAATAAAACTTGTGGAAAAAAGTGATTTAGGCTTGTTATTGTTTTTTTCTTTTTTATTGAAATTATTGTTTATTTAAGTTAATAAAATGATAAACAATTTATATGATTTAATTTATAATATTATAATTTAAAACAAAAAATGTGCTAGTGATAGTTTTTTTATGTTTTGATTTTGGAAAAAAAAATTATTTTATACAAAAAATCAAAAAAAAAAAAGTCCCGTAAACGTATGGGAAATTGAAAAAAAAAATATATAAAATTTAATTGTATCTTTCTCTTTCACATCATTCAATTTGATTTCGTTTATTTCATTTGATTCGCTTTACTTGTTTTTCACTTTGCTTATTTTGTTTTGTGTTTCTTTCTGCGCGCGGTGTAACGTTACTTGTTAGCAATATTATTATTATTATTATTCCTATCAGTTTTCATTTAAATTTCAGTTCAGATAACAAAAAGATCCAAAAAAAAAAGAATTAAAATACAGAAATCAATAAGTTTTAATAATATTTTGATTATAGTTTCTATCAGTTAACGGTGGAAGTTTTAAACAAAACAAAATACAAACCAAAATAACATAACAAAACAAAAAGTCAAAGTTGAAACAATAAAAAAAGAATAAAATATAAATTGAAAATCAAAATAATTGATTTTGAAAGAACAAAGACGTTCATCAAAATACTTTATCCAAAAATGGCGTTCAACGGAAGCGGTGCTGATGGTCCACATAACAAACGATTGTGTACCGGTAATTCTGTATCAGACGCAACCACTGACATGGGAAATAATAGGGTAAGTCATAATAATATTTTCCAAAATCGTGGATATATTTTCTTTTCTCTTTTATTTAGTTGTTTTCTATAAGTTGATGGATTCTCGATAAAAAAGAGAATAAAATTAAAACTTGACGCTAGTTTTTCCTTTCTCTGTTATGTTTTCATTTGTCGCACTTGTTTGGAAAAAAAATCAATTTTATTTTGTTTGTTTTGAAAAGATTTTGAAGAGAAGAAATTTCCATTTATGACCGGTTTTAGATAAAAGGACGTGTATTCGGTGTATGTATTCTCTCCCTCATTTATTTGTTTGCTTTTCACTTTTGGTTTGAGTTAAGTGAACGTTCATGCCGTCATCGATTATTTGTTATCCAGTTTATTGAAAGCACGTGATACGGATTTTATTCGCGCCAAAACCTTTTTGGTTTTGTTCGGGGCTTCAGGAAACTTATAATGTGAAGTTGTTTTAAATTCTCGATTTTAATGTTTTTGGGTCGATTTTTGAAATTTGAATTTTATGATATCATTACGTTTCAAGACCTTCTGAAACTGTTTAGACTATTTTTAGTAGTCTGTATGGGTTTTTTGTGGTCGTATGTGGACCAAAGTTTGTACAACACTTGCTCAACAGCGGATGAAAGTGATGACAATCGATAAATCTTTGTGTAACTTAAAATTCAGTCCATTTCTACAAAAATCGGTACATTTGTGTAAACTTACGTAAATTATCGTGATGTCAAATTGAATAAAATTAAAACAGCGGAGATTTATTCAGGATTTTATATATTGTGTTTATTCACGGAGCTTTCTTACAAAACTTGTATATCGGAAATTGAAGAAAAAACAAGTGTCAATATAATATTTTATTAATACCAACATTACGAAAGTGAAAATATATTTATCGAATCAATAAATGATTCGATATGGATGATAGATGGCGTCCTTAATATTGTGTTACGTTACACTCGGCCTTCCTGAAACGATGGATTGTCCTCAATCCTCCCCTTCTTCGTCATCCTCTGAACTATAACAATCCTCTTCTGACAGTACCACCAGTCTCATATGATCGGATGGAATAACCCCCTTGTACCGACGTCTACCATCACTATTCACTATTAGTTGTATCTTCTACTCGGTATCTGTCTCCAAATAACACATCTTTTACCACGTATGGACCTCTTGAATTTCCGATTTAACTTTTTGCTTTCACCTGTTGCCGGCGGTTCTCGAAAAATAACAACCTAACAACTTGGTATTTCCTTGGAGATCTAAATTTCTGCTCGAATCTTTCCTTTTGACGCTGTTGATTTTTCCGGATGCTTCTTTTCGTTGATTTTCTCGGTGCTGTAGGTTAAATTCTTTTTCATTTACGGAGTTATTAAGCAGTGTTGAAGTTAATTTATCGGCGGATATCGATTTTGGTTTAAACCCAAAAAGTAATTGTTGCGGTGTAAGCTGGGTTACTGAATTTGGCATACTATTCATAGCCCACTGAATTTTCTGCAAGTTGTCTTCCCATTTCTCTTGTTTTTTATCGGACATTGTTCTTAATGAGTGGAGAAGCGTTCGATTATACCGTTCCACTTGCCCATTTGCTCTCGGAGTCGACGTTGAATTTAGAACATGAACAACATTGTGTTTTTTAATGAATGCTCCGAAATTCTTGGATGTGAATGCCGATCCACGGTCCGTGATTATTCGGTAAGGCATTCCGAAGTGTATTGCATATTGTTCTAACGCGTTCACAACAAATCGGGTAAATGTATCTTTCACAGCTTTCAAAAAGACATACGTGGTAAATCCGTCTACAATAACAAGAACATAAGAGTTCCCTTTCGTACTTTTAATAAATGGACCTACGTGATCTAGGTGACAAGTATGACATGGTACGGGTACCTTTTCAATCGAGTGTAACGATATTCGGTTCGAGTCGGGGTTTTATTTATGGTAAAGACACTCAACGCATGTATCTTTACAAAATATCGCATTCGCGGCCACCAGTAAACCTGACGAAGTGCGAATAGAGTTTTATCTAACCCGTAGTGTGCCATACTATCATGACACGCATGAATCACTCTACCTCGAATTTCCTTCGGTACAAAAAACAATAATTGATTATCCACTTTTCTATACAATCTGTCGTCTTCTATCACGTAATCTTTATTTCCAGGATCGTTTAAATTTTCTTTAATATCTATAACCTCGGCGTCATCGTCTTGTAACATTCGTATCCAGTCTATATCAATACTTTCAATCCTCATTACATCTAATGTCGCTGGCTCTAAATCATTCGACGGGTCTACGGGGTTTCGGCTCAAAGCGTCGACGTGCATCATTTGTAAACCGCTGCGATGCCGTATTTCAAAATCGTATTCTAGTATTCTCAACCACCACCTTCCAATACGAGGAACTATATCGCGTTTTGTCGATACTGTTCGTAGAGATCCGCAATCGGTTACAACGGTGAAGTGTTTTCCTAGTATAAAACACCGAAAGCGATATAGAGATTCGACTACGGCTAAGGCTTCTAGTTCGAAACTATGGAATTTCTTTTCAGTTTCAGATGTTTGACGACTGTAATAAATAACTTACCGCATGAAATGCTCCATCACCTTCTAATTGTAACAGAACACCACCGAGTCCCAATATACTGGCGTCGGTATGAATTTCATGAGTCTTGTTGTAATCAAACAGAACTAAAATGTCGCGTTGACATAACTGATCTTTCAATTTTTGAAATGCGCTCTGTTGCTCTCCCGTCCAATTAAACGTCACGTTCCTTCGAGTTAATCGTGTCAGCGGTTCGGCAAGCAATGAAAATGTTGGGACGAACTTTCTGAAATATGAGGCCAAACCTATGAATTGTCTTATTTGATGAACACTTGATGGTTCCGGAAATTTTTCTACGCAGTCTATCTTATTTTTACACGGCCTTATTCCGTCGACATTTACCTCATGGCCCAAGAACTCAACTTTATTAGCTAAAAACTGACTCTTACTCATTTTTATAGTTAAACCGTATTCTTTAAGCTTGACTAAAACCCTTAGAAGTAACATAATACCATCTTCAATAGTTTTACTAGGTAAGATCATATCGTCTAGGTAGACCACAATTTCATCATTTAATTTAGCAGCGATTTTATTCATAAGTCGCATGAAAACGGCTGGAGCATTTACGAGCCCAAAAGGCATTCGTTGGAACTCGTATTGTCCATCTGGTGTAACGAACGATGTAAACTTTATGCAACTTTCTTCCACAGGTACCTGGTAGTATCCAGATGCTAGGTGTAATACCGTAAAATACATATTATTTGATAATCGTTGCAAACAGTCTTCAATATCAGGCATTGGAAACCGATCTTTAATGGTCTTTTTGTTTAAACGGCGGAAATCTACGCAAATACGATCTTCGCCGTTTTTTTTCTTGACTACTACTATTGACGATGAGTATTCTGATTCCGATGTTCTTATAATTCCTAAACATAACATTTCGTTGATGTGAGATTTAACATTTTCCCTCTGGCTATGCGAAAGTCTATAGAGATGATACGAAACAAGTTCGGTGTCACGTCACTTACTTTTATTTTTAATTTAATCTTATCTTTAATATTAATAATACCCTTTTGATCGAGAGCACTACGACCTATCATCAAAGGATCCCCTTGGTCGAAGTTGTTAACAATCAATGCGGTCACTTGTATATCGATTTCATCTATTGTAATCATAATATTCGCTTTACCTAACGTTAAGGTAATTCCATTTGCGAATCCTCTTAATTTTTCATGGTGTTCGTACCATTTTAAATTTAAATCTTGAGCGCAAGATTCTGTCATTGAAACTATATCGGAGCCTGGATCGTGTCCATTAATCTTAACTAGTTTTATATATTCGTTGTCAATTATTTCGACACGACTCACTGATTTTTGTTTTTTAGGGACATGCGATTTCATAGTGACCTTCGCGCCTACAAAAGGTACTGATAATTTTTTTACAGTTTCGTGCAAAATGATTCTCTGACTTGGCACTTATAACACCCACGATTTTCTCTATTTCTGATAGGATTAAATTGTTCTTCCTTTTTATATACTGTCGTTTTTTCTCCTTTTCTAAAACTTTTTCGAAGGTTTTTAACCTGTCAATTAGCTCAGACACTGTATGTAATGGTTGCATTGCTAGAGAATATTTCATTCGTTCGTCGCTGTCACTGAGTCCGTTTATTATATATTTTATTATCGTTTGATCATCTAGATCGATCTCGATATATACATATATACATATTCGATATATACATAATACATATTCGATATATACATATACTTATATATACATTAGACTGGTCGTTAAAAACTAAATTTTCCGAGACGCCCCCTAGAAAAATTCTTTGTGGTCAAAAAACCACAACGGCACTATTTTTTTTTTTAAATCAAAAGAACACGTGCCGCAAAATCGTCAAAGTTGATTTTTTGAAAAATTCGTAGATTTTTTCAAATATCTCATAAAATATGCAGATGTCAAAAAAAAATCACATAACCATTTTTGTAGGAAATTTAATTCTCTACAAAAAAAGTCCATGTCTTTTTTTCCCGAAAACGTATAGTTCTCATGATATTTTGAAAATGTACTTGTAAGTTTTCGTAAATTTTAAAAAACATAAAAAATAAAGATGACGAAAAAGTCCTAATTTTCTTCTTATGCTATAGAATGAAATGTATAAAAAATAATCGTGACAAAATAATCAAAATTAGTACTTCTTTGTCGAAATTTTCATCATTTGGTTTTACGAGTTTCAAAGAATTTCAAGTTTTATTTCAAAATATCATCAGAAATATAGGTTTTAGGAAAAAAATGACTTGAACCTTTTTTGTAGAGAATTAAATTTCCTACAAAAATGATTCTGTGATTTTTTTAGACATCTGCATATTTTATGAGATATTAACGATTTTATCAAAAAATCAACTTCGATGATTTTGCGGCACGTGTTCTTTTGATTTAAAAAAAAAATAATGCCGTTTTGGTTTTTTGACCACCAAGAATTTTTCTAGGGGGCGTCTCGGAAAATTTAGTTTTTAACGACCAGTCTACTATATATTCGATATAACTCTCTGTTTGCCTAATTTTCCGGTTTGCTAATATGGAATGCACGTCGGCGACGTCACGACTTTTATCAAATTCTCGAATTAAGTCGTCTCGAAATTCATCCCAACCAAAAATAGAACCCGATACCGATTGATACCATACGTTGGCAATTCCCTTTAATTTTCGCACGGCGGCATATAAAACTACAACGTCGTTTAAAATATAAACCGATTTTAACTGTTCGACTACATTCACCCAGTGTCTTACAGTCATACACTCCCGATTTGCTGGATCGAATTCAGATAACATATCTGCTATCGTGGCGAAAAATTAAACTGATTATTTACATATTTATTACCTGGATCGGCATTCGTTCCTAGAATCCGAGTATTCTGATTTTGAGCATACAATGGTTGCAAGTTTTGCGGTGGTACAGCATTTGGTATTTCATATGAAATTTCACCTTGATGGTACTGTCTGTTTATTTGGTTCTGAAAAGAATTACTAATTAAATGTTGGTTATGTTTCACATAATTTCGTTGTTGCTGCTCGACGGGGTTATTATAATCTGCTTATTTACTCGTTGTTGAAATAAATTTATATTTTGCTGATGATTCATGTTAAATGAATTTAAATTACAATGATCCTGTTGATTCATAATATTGAAATTTTGTTGTTCGGTGTTTAACAAAAAATTGAGTGGTTGATGATTTATTTTATGTTGCTGAACACATCCTTCACGACGATCTGTATTGTGAAATGGTGGACAATATTCTTGACGTTGATGACTTGTATGTTCACAATCAAAATTGTCGTACTGCGGAAAATCATGTAGGTATTTCGTTGCTGGTTGTGTTTGGTGGTTTTGATCCGTATGTGAAATATTATTTGTGAGGTAATGTTGTGGCGATGATAATTTATTTTGTATGTTTTGGTTTTCCTCACGTATATTTGTTTGACGGTGATTGGAACGATGTCCACTATAGGCGTTTAAATAGTTAGTTTGATGTTCGACGATCAGATGAACGGGATCTTAAACTAGTTTCGGAGCAACGTGATGATCCTCGTTGTGACATAATAAATTTTTTTGAAATTTATTCCTGATTTACTGTCGGTGATTATAATTTTAGGATTGATTTCACTTCTGAAGTGTAAATTTACGTAGATTGTTTTATTCACGGAGCTTTCTTACAAAACTTGTATATCGGAAATTGAAGGAAAAACAAGTGTCATTATAATATTTTATTAATACCAACATTACGAAAGTGAAAATATATTTATCGAATCAATAAATGATTCGATATGGATAATAGATGGCGTCCTTAATATTGTGTTATGCAGCCCACCCACTTTGAAACATGTTTCAAAACTTGGTTTGTGTTTATAGTATATTTTAGAGTGTATGGTGAAGTTTGCAAACCAATTTGACGGTTTTCGAATTGGTTTTAGTAAAATCAAAACGCTTTGATTTTAAGTAGGCGGAGCTAATGGTTTGTAAACATGTTTCACTGTGTATGGAAGAGTTTAATAAAATAACTATAGAAATTGACATCTTAATTTTAAGTTTTTAAACCAAGTTTACAAACACGTTTAATAATGTATGGTAAACATGCAACCAAGTTTGTAAACCAAGTTTTGAAACATGTTTCAAAGTGGATGGGCTCCTTTACGTTACATTTGTTTGTTTAGTGGTTTTCCAAATACTGACTATCATCTTTTGCAAATATCATGAGAATGTATAATACTTACCATTTTGTTTGTCATCATGTTAGTATTTTGTAATGAAATTCGTATAAATAATTGCTATATATATATTTTTTTTAAATAATTTCAAAATTATTAAAATATATTTTTTTTGAGTTTTTTAATAAAATGTGAAAAAATATTATTTTCGTATAACAGTCGCATGAGTTCTTTGTGAAATTTTGGTTCAATATTTGACTATCTCAGTTAGGTATTTTTAAAATTTGAGACAGAGGGGAGTTGAGTGAATAGATCGCCTAAAGTCTAAACAACTATTTGAAACTACAATAAAACTCAGTCCTGAATTTAATTTTGGTGGAACTAAGCGCATAAGTTTTTTGTAGTGTTTATTAGGGTTTAATTAATCGGTAGGCAATCGGCCATTTGGCCGATTAATCGGTATCGGTTTTTTAGCCGATCAATCGGCCGATTATCAACACATGTATTTGTCATTGTTTGTTACATTTAAGACACAACTAATTCTAAATGTATGTAGACAACTGGGGTCCTATTCCCGAACACATAAATGTGAATAATCACAATATTATGAAGTTTGTATTGCATAACATTAAACGGTAATGGTAACGATTTTACGAAAAACAAATTTCACAATATTGTGTAAGTTAAATTTAGACAAAATTGTGAAATTTGTTTTCCGGAAAATCGTTACCGTTGCCGTTTGATGTTATGCAATACAAACTTCATAATATTGTCAAAATTCACATTTATGTGTTCGGGCATAGGGCTCCTGGTATTTTGTATCGGGAAAATAATTCTGAAATATTATAAAAATAAGAAAAATTTATATGTTCTAATTCTAAATAAAAATTAATTAACAAATACATTGATTCAATTCAACTAAATCGAAAACCATAAACTAAAATTCAATGATCAAATTTGGGAACTCTTAAACTATAATGCAAAAACATTAAAATTGACACATTTTCAGGACTGAGGTGATTTCTTGCAGGCTCATATATATTTCCCCCTGTGCTGAACACTCACACTTTCGATTTCAAAGCAATTTTGCTCAAACAGGAAATATTTCTTTAGAATTTTTCTACCCCAAAATTGGTCATTATGCCTTGCTAGCAGGTGTAAACTAATAAGAAAGAACTCTTGATCGTTTCACGCTATGTAAATCGCATTGGTAAATCGTGTGTGTGCCAATAGTCGACCGCTTATCAGAAGCAAGTTCATCAAATAAATTGAAAACCTCGAAAAGATATATATGCGTGTTTTTGACTATCAGTTGCACATTTCTTTTCCGTGTAAATGGTGGCCATATACCTATACGTTATCTGATTATCAGTGGTCAATCAGTTATCGTAGGTATGTGAACACCATCTCCACCAAATATTACAAGCGCTTTTCGCTGTTCAATATTTCTTTCCAGCATGTAGTACGTTGAATTCCAACGAGTAGGCACATCCAGAATCAATTGGTGTCTCTTTAAACCAAGTTGTTCCTGTAATTCGGTCAGTGTATGCACAAAAATGATTAAAATGTTTCACGCCTGCTGGAAAAAAGTGACCTTCATTCAAAAAAAGATTAACTGTATGTATGAAGCATGATACAGACTCTTAACCACAATTCCGAACTCCCGCTACCATACACGGATAAAAATGAAGCTATGATTGCAGGTCATAAGTTTTGTATAAGATATAAATGTCTATTCCTGATAAACACTTTTTATAATATTATTGCAATATCCATAACTTTACGGCATACATTTTTACAAATAGTCGTGAAATATAAAACGCTGAAATAAAATATTGAAAGAAACTAAACTGTGATTACTACATAGTCACAAACAAATGAATAACAAAATGTGCTACGGGTCGTTATATGGGAGCCGCCCTCTAGGGGTGGGGGTGGGTTCGGGTTCGTTGGAAAGCTTAGGTGGCGGGGGTTATATATGTAGGTATCTTAGGCCGGAGGGGTGGGGTTTAGGTTATTTGAAATGAAATATTTTAAGATATAATATTTTATGATATATTATTTTATTTTTCACTCGCTTCTGCGCCCCTGCAGACCTTCGATCAATAACACCCCCCGATCAATAACAATTTTTGTTTTCTAGTTATTTTATATGATTTGTAGGCATAGAGTATTCTTTATTAGTACGAAATTATACTATTAGTTTTTTGACAGTACTAAATATAATTTAAAAAAATAGACAAAAAGGCTTTTTTTATAATTCACTAGACGTTTTTGTGGAAGGTGAGTTGTATATATACCAACTTTGTGATATTAATAATTAAAGGGCCGCGGTATTTTTACTTTCGAAACCAACTTTCGATAAAACTTTATGCTCAAAATCTTGAATTTCCCATTGTATCTTTTCAACCTTTCCATAAAATGTCGTTGAGATTTGGAGAAGTTTCTCATCTATAATTTGCTTAACTTCATCGCGATTTAAAGCTAATTGCTGGCTGAATGTTTCACTAATTTCTGCCTTGGTTGAAGCCATCTGTTGGTTGATGTTGAGGCTGATTTCTTCCTTAGTTGCAGCCATTTGTTGATTGATGTTACAGCTGTTACAGCTCTCCTCATCAGCTGCTATTGAATCAGTATTTGTTGTAACGATTCTAAATTGGTAACTATCCACTTCTGTTCCATTGACTTCCATAGCTTCTCGAAGCCGTAACATTAATTCCCTCTTGTTCCCTCTTGTTGACAATTCTCGTTGTTCTAGTTCCTTCTTTAACTCAGGAACCCTTAACTCACTTAAGAAAAGCATTATTAACAGTTTACTAATCCCACCGCTGTAACCAATGTTACGTTTTTCTAACCTTACTTCGAATTGGCCTAACTCACAATTCGATAAACGCAATTCCCAATCTCTTTTTTTTTTTTTAGTTCGATCACTGATTAGTAAGCAAACACACAAGTAGTCCAGAAATTTTAGCAATTAACCTCGGAATGAGAGATAATAAGCTGAATTTTTGTATAAACCTTCATTTTGGTGATCTAAAAATTGTCTCAAAAGTCTCATAAAATCTTGTGTCTGCGTCGTAAGTTATTAGAGGTCAAATGTAAAAAAAAACATTTTTTCACGGTATCGATTGCTCCAATGATGTGTACATATATTATAAAAATTGTAGAGCATAAAATTTGCGACAAATTTTATTTGAAACATTTTTTCATGCGCTCAACCGTTTTTGCGATAGAAGGCTTTGTATCACTTTCCTATTTTTCTTGACTTTGCTGCTGCATTAGCTGTTTGACAACAAAGTAAACACAGTTTTTTTTAAATCAAACACTTCCTTTCCTTTTTTACGAGGTACATTAGGTGATGGTAAAGATTGATCTTATTCTACTTCATTTCGAGGCAGCTATGGAATTCTTACTGATGTAAACATTTCGACACTCAAAATGCACATTGACAGAAGTTAAAATATTTTAGAGGTCTATGTCACCGTCATTTCTTTCAGTATTAACAGTTTTTTTAATTTTAAAGCCACGCACTACATTAACAAAATCACCTTTTGAAAGTGGCTTTTCATAAATAAAACACGTAAATTAGCCATAATTTTCAAAATTGTACGTTTGTCGGTGCCGAGATTGGAAACGAGAATTATTCAAAATTAAAGGTAATATTCACAGATATTCACAGTTGACCTTGCCTTACAGTACGTATGGCAGAGTGCTGAGCGTTCACCGCCCTCTATCACAATAATGGTTGAGCGCATGGAAAAATGTTTCAAATAAAATTTGTCACAAATTTTATGCTCTTCAACTTTTATAATATATGTTAACCTCATTGGAGTACTAGAAACCGAGATAATAGCGAAAAACTGTTGTTTTGTACCTTTGACCTTGAATAACCTACGATGCAGACACGAAATTTTATGAGACTTTTGAGACAACTTTTAGAACACCAAAATGAAGGTATATTCAAAAATTCAGCTTATTGTCTCTCATTCCGAGGTTGAGCCGTTTCTTATGCTAAAATGACTGGACTACAGGTTTTATTAAGTATTCAACTCCTTAATTGTTCCACACCAACAAGAAACACTACAGCAAACAATATTCCTAACTAGAATATTCTTTTAACAGCTTCAGAAACTCCAACGTTTGATTTTAAAAATTTCCAGTAACACAACGTTCAAAATAATACTCAAAATATTTCTACTCAATAACACTTAAAACTTTATTCAAAAAACAAACTAATTCAAAAATCACTTTTATAATTTTAACTTTACCGTCGCAGGTTTAAAATAAAACTGATCTAGTCTTGCAAGACATCTCTCCTTATATACGATTCTGCATAATCTCGATCATTCGAGGTCACTTTTTAGAAACCTTGAGAAAACACTAGAACACATCGTCGCTTTAATAATGAAACAGCGTATTCGCAAAAGTGTAGTTTCGAGATAATTGGGTTTAAAGATTTTTCGATTTTCTGATTTTCATAAACTCGGCAGCACTATTGAATGAATAAAGATATTGGAAAAAAAATGTCTACCAATTAATCTTGACTAATTTCCCCACAGCATATTAAAATTTCACATTGGTACCTGCTGGCTTTTCTACCTAAACAGAGGTGAAAAGTCAATTAGGTACCTTATACGTTATTTCATATTTCATATACGTTATTTCATTTTGTATGGAAGTACGATTAAGCCTAAAACTAATTATTTAGAACTAACGCATAATATTTTTACAATTTTTTATTTATATGAACCAGAATATCATGTAGTAATGAATGATGCGTATACAATATTTTAGATTTACCATTTCGTGTGGCGATCGTAATGTATGTAAAGTATACGACACTGATTTTACCCAAGTTATTATTCTGTAGGAATTGAAATATCGTACATGCATTTACGCTGTTTTAATATTTAACCAAATTCAAATTTGCATGTACGTTAATTAACAATATATTAATTTTCACCCCCAGTTATAAAAAAATTGAAAAATGTTAAAATGCCACTTTATAGACATCCTTATGGGGAATGCAACGCACCCATTATATAATAACAACGTATATATGGTATACGTTATTTCATTATTAAAGCGACGACATTTGATTTGATTCATTCAACATTTGATTCATAAAGTAATTTTTTGTTCTCCCAAGTTCTAAGAATACAACAACAACACTATTAATTTCATTAATTTGTTGTTGTGTTTTGGTATGATTTGATTTTTCTGGAAGTGACTGTAATCGTCTGCATTTTTCTGTAACAATATGATAAAGATTTTATTAGCTTTTGGGCAAAGGGTTGAGGGCCCCACCCTACAACAGGTGTTTTTTCTCACTATGTTTTTTATATTTGTTGGAAGCATCCAACATTCGTTCATGAATTAATTTTGATGACACTTTAAACAAGATGCAAATATGTATGTCAAGGAGTTGATTAGTTGTTGAGCGATATTGAACAAAGTTTGTGCATTTTTTTCATTGTCTTTATTCACACTACAGCCTACAATAATGAAGTGGTTATAATAAAACTTATAAAAAAGGTTTCAATTAGTGTGAGAAGATAATGTTCAACTTTTGGACCACATTAATGGAGGGGTGTGGCAGGAGTACACCCATACAACTGCTGACTTTTCACACTTTCTTTGTAAAGTTTGTTGGGAGCATACAGACTACGTTCATTAAACAATTTTGATGACATTTTGACAAAAGATGGAGACTTAGATGACAAAGAACTGATTAGTTTTTGGCCGATATTGGGATAAGTAATGGAGAGCCGCCCAAACACCTGTTTATTTGAAAATTCAATTACATCAGTTCCTGAAAATTGATTTTATATATGCTTAGAGTACGATTTGTAACAGTTCTGTATTCTAACTTCCGGTAAAATTTTATTTTTTACTTTTTCTATTCGTATAAAAGAATTTATGATTGTTGGGATACTACAGCTTTCTTTAGTCTTTTTATAATTAATTAGAATTACGCGAAATCTATAACATCGGTTAACCATTAAGTAATTGAAGTATTTGACGGATCTTAGCTCACTCTGCTCACTCTAAACATTTTGTTTCCAGAGTAATATTTTTTTCGGACAATTCCGTCAAAAACTTAAGCTGAAATTAAAATGGAAAATTACGAACTAGCAATTAAAAACTATGCCCTATCATTGCACATAAAATCTTGTCAATGCATATAATTATGAAAATTGGTAAGCTCACTTAGTGGTTTGTGAATTATGAACTGAGTTATCTGTCTAATGAATGGTAAGTTCTCATTGAATATTCGGTGTTCAGAGAGTTGGATAGAGTCAAATATACATATTTTATTTATTTATTTAATAAATATGTCAACAAAAAACACTTTGCACTCTCATCCACTCAAAACATACAGAGGAGGAACATATTTAAGAAATGTCGCAGAAAATGCATTCTAAATTAAAATTCTTAGAATAAAATCATTTTTATGATCGATTCGTGATTTCAGGTCTTATGGTTATCGAAAAGTCTTACCTACATGGAACCCTAAAAACTAACCTTTTTAAAATAAAAATTTCAATGACTACGATCCACAACTAGTGTATCTCAAAATTAATTTTTGACATATATCAAATGTTCTTAACTTAAACCGTCAACAAATTTTATAAATAGAATTAATATACTTCAAAAATACTTTGAATAATTTAAAAATATAATTCATCAAAGTACAGAAAATGAAAATTCTATCGATCTATTATTATTATTATAGTGAAATCATAAAAAGTGTAGGCATTTAGATTTGTTATATAAGTGTAACTCTATAAATTTTTATTTTATTACTCGAATTTTATTATTTGCCAACTATCGAACAATGAACAATAAGCAATGAAACGAAAACATCGTTGGTAATTTTGGGAAGAGTTAATCGTTTGTTTTTATATGTTTGGTAATCAAATAAAAATTTAATTGAAATTTAATTAATTAGTTTAGGATAAATTATGTAAATTAAAGTCGGTTTTGATTGTTTCATTTAGAATAAATTAAATATCCTAATCCTGTATCCAAGCGTATAACGAAGAATAAACAAAATTATTTAATGGAAAACAAAGAATAAAAGTGACACATTTAAGTTGTTTTTCCGACATATTTCAGCGACATGTGATTTAATGTCACAAAGATAATCGGTTTTGTTTCATGTAAATAGCTTATTTCATATGGAAATGGAAATGAGTTTACATCAAGATATTAATTTATTTAAAAAATGTGGGTCTGTTTAAAAACAAACAACAAAACAAATTTATATACTTCATCCAATTTGTTTTTTTGTAAAAATTAAAACATTTTAAATTTAAAACGATTATTGGTGAACCCTTTCAGCACATGTCCATCAAGGAAAATTGTTGGTTCCGATTTTGCAACACAACTTGAAATTTTCTAATTCACCCTAAAATAATAGACAATTTTTTAACCAGCTTATCAATCTTTCTTATTACAAACCTTTTGAAAAATGAATATTCGTTGTTTCAAATCTTAATTTACTTATTTTTATTGATTTCTTGGTTTGTTATTTACGGCATATTATAACGGGATACAAACAAATTATTCTGTTCCATGAAATCTATTTCTTTTGTTAAGGCTTAACATTATTGCAAGAAAGAACCATTGAATATCACTGTTATAAGCGAATATCACTGTTATGATTGCAGTGGATAAGCTTGAGTTTCGACAAATCCATCTGCAACATAGCAAAAGTGGGTCATATAATCTCATGGCTTCACTTGCTAAAAAGTTGCATACAAAAATATTAATAATTCAAGGATACTCATTGTGTCTGCCTATCTTCCGTACGACTCCATTAGTCCCCCGCCAACGCAGGAATTGGTGCGCGTGGTTGACTTTGTCAAGCATAAAAACCTGCGGATATCATAGTCGGCTGTGACGCCAATTCACATCACGTAAGCACCCGAAGTACCAATAATAACAGCAGATGCCAGTCTCTCTTGGAGTACTTGGTTACGACTAATTTAGAAACCCTAAATTCCGGAGGAGAGCACACATTTTTAACTCCCGACGGCAAGAAACCATAGACATCACTCTATGCTCCAGATCTCTTCTAGAAGACATCCGGAGCTGGAGAGTGTTTACGGATATATCCAAGAGCGATCACAAATATACAGACTTTCTTGTAAAAGCGATCCCAGCCGAGGATCGCGTCTACCGGAATCTAAGACAGACGGACTGGGTTTGCTTCAATGGCATTGTAGAGAGAAATGGGCTAGTGGAAGCATTTCCAAAGTCCGGGCTATTGAACAGGCCGTTGACCAGCTCAACGACCTGTTAGTCTGGACTTTTGAGAGCTCGTGTCCCGATTCGAAACAAGGTAACGAAGTGCACACAAGTCAGTTTGGTGAAACAAAAACCTTTATAAACTCAGACAAAGATCCCAGAAACTTCTGAGCAGATTATTGAAAACTCGTGATGAAGCTGATTGGGCTCTGTACAGTGAAGCAAGGCAACTTTTCAAAAGGTTTATTCGTAAATCAAAGAAAAGAAATTAAGAAACTTATACAACACTGTTTCCACACCATTTTCCTGGGTGTGTACTTGGGGAGATTCCTCAGTGAACAGCCGCGGAAAATAGGGGAAAAACCAAACCGAATGGATAATGGCAAAAAGTGTTGTATCGTCCGAGGCTCTGTCTTGGGCTATCGGCTCCACCCATACAAATCTCCAGGTCCAGACGGAATATGGCCTATTCTGATACAACAATGTCTGGACATAATAGGAGACAGGCTCTCAAAGATCTTCGTGGCCTGCCTAGCTCTCGGTTATGTACAAATGTGAGAGTCGTATTTACCCGAAATCCAGGGAAAATCAACTATTGCGAAGCGAAAAACTTCATATCGTTCAGTCTTTCCTCATACATTCTAAAGTCTCTGGAGAGGTTAATCGACCGTTACATCAGAAATGTTTGTCTGAAGAAAACCTCGCAAAGCAATAGGCAACACGCTTATCAAGCGGGAAAGTCTACGGACACAATCCTTTCAGAGGTGGTCTCTGATATTGAAGAGAATATCTCTAAAAAGATCACCACTCTTGGCGCTTTTCTTGACATAGAAGGGGCTTTTGACAAAACCACTTCTGAGTCACTCTTTAACTGAGCGGAAAGGTACGGTGCGAATAACACACTCCTAAGGTGGATACGACGGGCACTGAAAGATCGATGTATGTTTATTCACACGAAGGACAACACCACAATGTACACCAGGTAGGTGTACAGCATGGATGTCCTCAAGGGGGCGTTCTGTCACCCCTGCTTTGGAACATGATGGTAGACCAGCTCCTAATTGAATTAAATGATAAAAGGCTTAACACATACGACTATGCCGATGATGTTAGTATTTTTTTTGAAAGAAAACAACATGGGGCATCTCTGCAGAAAAATACAGAACGCCCTGGACATTACCAACAGCTGGTGTCAGAAGAATGGTCTTTCGATCAATGCTTCTGAAACACAACTCGTTGCGTTTACCAACAGAAGGAAACTAAATAACTTCACTCTTCCTTCAATCGGTAATAACAAATTAATACTCCAAGATAATTTGAAGTATCTTGGTGTTACTCTCGACAAGCGGCTCAATTGGACTGTTCATCTTGAGACTAAATGCGCAAACGCAACTCGAGTTCTGTGGCAATGCAGGAGGGCTTTCGGTGGCAAATGGGGGCTGACTCCGAAAATGGTCTTCTGGCTGTATAAATTAGTTGTCAGACCCATTGTCAGAGTTGGGTCCCTTGCATGGCTCTCATGAACATTGTTGGGAATGCGATAAAAAAACTGGAGGCGGTGCAAAGGCTTGCTTGCTTATGTATCACTAGTGCTTTCAGGACAACGTCCACAGGGAGTCTTATTAGGGCTTTCTCCCTTGCATATATTTGTAAGAATGGAGGCTTTTAAGGCTACAAAAAGGCTCGAACTCCTGGGAAACACCAGGGGCTGTAGGAAAAATCATCAAGCGCTATAGAGGGATCTGATTTATCCATGCCGACTGATGACACAGTACCTCTAACTGCCTTTCAAAAGCAGTATAGTGTTGTAATTCCAACGATAGAGGACCGGTCCTCAGCTGATTTGCTATTGGACAGTGCGGCCAACATGTTGGACATCTACACAGATGGATCTCTCACTGGAAATGGTACCGGCGCTGCGGTTTACTTCAGTAATGCTTCAGTAATGAAGATTTTTGACTGCAATTTCCACATGGCGGATACTGCACAGTCTTTCAGGCTGATTTATTCGTCATAAATGCAGTATAGAGGCGAGTGACGGAGCTTAAGTGGTCTGACAAGATCATTAATATTTTTACTGATAGCCAGGCTGATCTAAAAGCTCTGAGAAACTACACAATTAAGTCAAAAATAGTGCAAGAATGCTCTAGGCTCTAGAATTATCTCTGCTCAAGAACAGCATATCACTGATATGCTGACCAGGGCATAGTGGGAATCTCGGCAACGGAAAAGCTAATGATTTAGCAAAGATCTCCGCAGGGAGGCTCATAGGCTCTGTACCAATTGGTATATGGAAGGATAAGATCGAAAGGAAGGATAAGATCGCTAGTCGAACAAGTTCTCTTTCGGTCTAGTAACTCCCAATGGAGGAGCACTGAAGGTTGCAAGGACTCCAAGATGATCACTCCAGAGTTGAGCCAGCAAACCACCAAATTCCTGTTAAATCTGACTCGGTCAGAATTCAGGCTAATGACCATTCAAGGCTGTTGGCTTTTTTCAAAGAGGTCTTCAGCTCTTGATTATGAGGATGGCATAAAGGACTTAACAGTCTACATGTCAGGATATGACTACATCGGCGTATCGCCAAAAAAAAAAGAACCGTGGAAGTGATTAATGTTTCCAGTTTTTCCATTAATTCTAACAAATCAATAATTCAAATACAAAAACAAAACAGCGTCAAAAATTTTCAAATACCACCAACCACCAAACATTGTATGCTAAATTAATTAAACGAAATAATATCACAGATTCTTCTTTCTATAAAACAAACATTAAATCACAATATACGTTACATTACACACAGAATATCCGATGTAAAAAATATATAACAATAAAACAAATATAAACAAATGAAAACTATTTATTACACAACAATAAAACATTAAACTAGTCAACAAACTAATGCAAATAAATAATAAAAAAAATTGTTTTAATAATTAATTTAAAGTAAAAATAAAAAATAAAATAAATAAATAAAAATCTATACAGTTGGACAACAGGTGGTAGTAGTTGTAAATAAATTAGATTTTCTTTTTTTTATTTTTCGTTTCAATACAAACAAAATTATCTCTTGAAATTTTCCGTGTTTCGGTTTTCCTCTTTGGGTAAATAAATAAAAAAAAATAAATTTTCATTTTATATTTTTTTTTGCTTAAAGTTTGTAAACTGAGTTTTGTGTATGATATTGAATTTACAGTTATAACCATAAGAATTAATTTCACATTGGATTATTAATTTGATTATTTTTTATGAGAGTTTTTTTAATCTTCCATTTCGACAACAACATAGAATGATATTTCGAAATTACATTTGTTATCGTGATTTATTTTACCTTAATCCAATCATTTTCTTTATAATTCTATTACTACTACAGATTTATCTTCACGAGATGCATTTTCATCTCAAATTTTAAAAAAAATTGTAAGATTTTGTGTACATATTATTTATAGCTCAACTAGTATATATGTTTACATCGAAGAATGCAATAATTAAAAATAAAAGAAAAAAAGTTGCAGTATATAAATGAAATAACATTAATCGCACATTTAAATGACATGAACGGTTATTTATAATGTCACGATAATTATATGTGAAGTTTGTCTACAAAATATTTTTGATTTTATTTTAAAGTAAAAATAAAATGATTGCATATTTAATTAGTTAGTACCTTTGAACAAATTGAATAATTGCAGTTGTATGAAGTTTAAAAATGTCTAAAGACTTTAAAAAAAATTAAACTAAATACATAAATAGAACGTATTTAATGTTTGACAAGATATTCGCATTTCGACAGTAAAATAAATGTTAGTGAATTATTTACAACAACAAAAATAAAATTTTACGAAAGCAAAAATGTGTAAAAAAAAGTACAAAAATTGTGCAACAACTTTGAGTGTTTACTACTGAACCGTACTGCAAAAAAAATTGAAAGGTAAGTTCCATCTTCATACTCAATAGCTAAAAATTAGTCTGATTACTACGTAAGAGATTATTTTGTCCTTTTCCAGACAAAATCGACATGTTAGGACTGTTTATACTGAAAATTAGTCTGTATTCTAAACACTTCAGAATTAACGACTCAACTCATGAAATATCTCGAAAACCTTGCAGTCTTATTTACCTCCATTGAATTTAATACATCTATTCTATTGGCGGAGTAGTAGAAACTATTCGATTAATAAACTAATCCTACGATATACCTATTGCTTGTTCAGGACCTATGACTCTCCCTGAAGAACTCTTACCCCTATTGTTTTTCAACCTTTGGCATTGTTGCACTATTATGTACTTAATAGTGAAGTTTTTAAAAATTGTAAAAGCAGTTACGCTATCAGTAAAAAAAAGTAATGAAATTTAGAGACTACTCACGTTCTGTCGTGGGCGAGATGGAGAAGTGGATAAGTCAACAACATCACTTACAAGGAAGTTAAGCAACACTGGGAAGGGTTCCAACTTGAACGGGTGACCGCTTGGGAACTTCATCAGAAAAAAAATATGGAAATATGATTGTAGCACATTGAAGCAGGAATATCTCGCCCACGGTATGCCAGTATACCTTATCCAGCAACCCTGGAAACTGGCTAGGATTCGATGGCCCAATCACCCGTTAATCCGAAAGGTGAATCCGAAATTCAAATGATTAAAGAAACGTACACTAGAAAGAAACAAAACCAAACAAACCGGAATAACCAAATATCGACCCTTAGCTATCGTACCCGGACACGAGTAGGAAACTGGAATGTCAGAACTCTGATAGAAACATCGCGGTTAGCACAAGTTGAGAAAGTAATGAAAGAATATAACATCGAGATATTAGGACTCAGTGAAGTAAGATGGAAAAACAGCGGAGAGCTAACAACAAGCGAAGGAAATTATATGATGTTCTCTGGTAAATCCAACACACACGAACAAGGCGTAGCAATATTAACAACACCTAACGCAAAGAAAGCACTTCTCGAATGGAAACCAATCAGTAGCAGAATAATAACAGCAAGATTCCAATCGAAAATTAGAAATACAACGATCATACAGTGCTATGCACCTACCGAAGAAGCTGATGATGAGACAAAAGATGAATTCTACGAACAGCTCCAAGCAACGCTGGCTAGTGCACACCGAAATGACATCAAAATAATACAAGGTGATTTCAATGCCAAAATTGGAACCGACAACACCGGAATGGAATCAGTCATGGGTAAACATGCACTAGAATCAACATGTAACAATAATGGAGATAGGCTCATCGATTGTTGTGTCACAAATCAACTATTCATAGGAGGCAGCAAGTTCCCACACAAGAACATACATAAATACACTTGGACATCACCAAATGGAAGAACCAAGAATCAAATTGATCACGTACTGGTGAATAAGAAGTTTCTATCCTCACTACAAGACGTCAGAGCAAAGCGAGGAGCAGACATACACAGCGACCATCAACTGGTAATTGCAACATTCAAAATTAAACCAGCCGCTGTAAAACACAACAAGCCATGTCAGAGGAAATTCAACATCAACAGATTGAGCGACAAAAATACAAATAACATCTTCAATTAGTCGCTCCAGCTCAATCTACCAAACAACGAAACCACCAGCATTGATGAAAAATGGGAACAAGTTAAAGAAGCTTACGTCAAAACTGCTACAGATGTGCTTAGATACCAAGACAAATCACGGAAACCATGGATTAGCGATGATACCTGGAAGAAAATTGAAGAGCGTCGTCAGCTCAAGTTGCAATTGTGTCACCAGAACACAACCGAGATCCGCAGCAAATATGAAAGTACAGCAAAACAAGTTAAAAAGATGGCAAGGAATGATCGCAGAAGATATACAGAAAGCATTCTCAAGACTGCAGAAACAGCAGCAGCTAATAGAAATATGCGCACACTACACAAATGCGTGAGAAACTGAGAAAGGTCACCAACAAATATACAAACACTCCACCAATAAAGGATGAATCTGGTCAAACCCTCACAACACATGAACAGCAGCTAAATAGATGGAAGGAATACTTCGAAGACAACTGCCACCAACATGAAGATAACTTGCAGTCTCCGGATGACAGCTATAACGAAACTATCAGCACCCATCTACCAACGGAACGGGAAGTTAGAGATGCCATACAGAAACTCAAGAATAACAAATCTGCTGGTACAGATAATATATCAGCAGAATTACTCAAAGCAGATGTAAACACAACAGCAGAAGCTCTAACACCACTATTAGCTGATGTATGGAACGAAGGGAAAATACCAACCAAATGGAAAGAAGGTTTAACCATAACAATCCCAATGAAAGGTGATCTAAGAGAATGCAAAAATTGGAGAGGTATATCTCTGCTCAACACAATAATGAAAATACTAGCAATGATCATTCTCAAAAGAATATCTCCATCAATTAACATGAAACTAAGAAACGAACAAGCCGGCTTTAGACCAGGAAGAAGCTGTACCGATCATATCAACACAATCCGTATCATCATAGAGCAATCAAACAAATGGAATTCACCATTGTATCTCCTCTTCGTGGACTTCGAACGCGCCTTCGACTCAATTAACAGAAGCGCCATATGGAAGACACTTTGTGAAATGGGCGTCCCGAAGAAAATAGTTGATCTAATCAGAGAAATGTATTGGGATGCTGGAAACAGAATACAATACAAAGGACAGCAAAGTGATAAATACTACAACCACCGAGGAGTGAGACAAGGCTGTGTACTATCCCCGCTACTATTCCTGATAGTACTAGATAGTATCATGAGAAAGCTCGATGATGCAAGTCCAAATGGAATCCAATGGAACACGACAAGCCGGCTCAATGATCTAGACTACGCAGATGACATCTGTCTACTTACACACACACATACGGACATGCAGCAGAAAATACAGAAGCTATCAGCCCTTGCACATGAAGTCGGTCTGAACATTAATATCAGGAAAACAAAGTCTATGAGATTGAACACCAAAACGATAACACCAATTACCATCAATAATACACAAGTGGATGAAGTCGACAAATTTGTGTACCTTGGTTGTACTGTAGCAAAAACAGGCGGGACTGAAGAAGATATCAGTCAGCGTATTAACAAAGCTAGAAATACGTTCAATATGCTTCACAAGATCTGGAATGCATCCGTCCTGTCAAGAAAGACAAAGCTACGAATGTTCAATGCATGTGTCAAGTCAGTACTGCTATATGGGTGTGAAACGTGGAAACACACAAAGAATCTACAGGTGTTTGTGAACAAATGCCTGAGAAGACTGATCAAATGCTTCTGGCCGAACACCATCAGTAACCAGGAACTTCTACGGCAGACAGAGCAGCTAGACATTGAGTCCTAGATAAAACAAAGGAAATGGAGATGGATAGGACATACACTGAGGAAACCAGCTAAAGATATAACAAGGATGTCCCTAGAGTGGAATCCACAAGGTAAAAGGAGAGTTGGAAGACCACCCATGACGTGGAAGAAAACGGTGCTAGCTGAAGCAAAACAAATCGGTAAGACATGGGGTGAACTGAAAGCGATTGCCCCGAACAGAGTCAGATGGTCCAGTCTAGTAGACGCCCTATGCTCCTAAATGGAGATAAAGGAAAAAAAAAAAAACAAAAAACTCACGTTCTGTCACTCCTGCCGATATGGCATTTATAGCGAAAAATTTGGTTTGAAAAGAAATCTGTCGGTATGAAAAAATATATTAGGTGTTTCTCAAGCACCCCAAAAATTATGGCTTTATTTCTAGTAGTATTAGTATTGGTGTTGGTATTGGTATTAGTATTGGTATTGGTATTGGTTTGGTATTGATATTGGTATTGGTATAATAAAAGTAAATTATAAATTCAGGGGAAGGAGGGTCTAATAAGACCTGGAAGCCCACCATTGTCTTGAAATCGTAAAAGGGAACTAACCCAACTAAGCCGATTGTCAAGAGCTACACTAAAATAATTTACAGTATCTTGCAGTTTCAGGATTTTGTTACCAACTGAAAAAAACATTAAGTTGTTCATAAACTTCCTTATTTTGGTAAACGCCACGAGTTAAATCTTAGAACCGTTGATCGTTACAACTCTTTCGACAACTGTTGGTTATGTGCATAACGAAGCATATCCTAGAGTCTATCTCCAATTATATCCAAGCACTGTTGTATTGATTTAAACGTTTGTAGGGATGGAAGAAGATGATAGAGCAGGAAATAGCCACGAGCCATACAACACACTCGTATGGTCGAATTCATTCAGTTTGGGTTTTTCTGAGTAAAGTTTCTCTAATTTACATGCTTTGATCTTTGAGGAAGTAAAACTGTGAGTATCGTAAAACAATTGTAGTTTATCTTCTGTCACCTAGGAATCCTTTCAAGGCTCTCATTAATGCCACATCTTTTGTGATAGTCACAATGGATTCAGAGAACTTTTAATGGAGTTTTTTCTTTGATTACCAAATACCACAGTTGGAATCACAATCAGTTATCAAAACTCTGTTCCGAAGTTTTTTGGTTTTTATTACATCAGATCGTTTTGAGCCCATTAAATTGCCCCGAACAACCTATCAAATTACCCCCTGCTTCCTTGCCAGGAAAAAACTTTCAAAGAATAACAGACCGTTAAGCAAGGTTGGCATGATATATATTGTAACGTTTCTTCGCCGACTTACAATTATTTAGTTCGAACGCTAAATCAGGAAATTTAAAACACAATAGATTTTCTAAACGTTATAATTTTATTTGTTCAAGACTTTACAATAAAAATATTTCTCCTATTAGTATCCCCCTTAATTTTTTTTGTACTAACAATATTTCACCACTTATAATTCTTTTTCTTTCTACTTATAACACTGTTAATTTTAACTCGCCTATATCACTGCTAAATTTTATACTTTTTCTATCGCTGACAAATTTATACTAATCTTAGCCTCTAACAACACCTCTTATATATGCTACATGAAATAGCCTCGATATCTCGACAATATTCTAGACAGAACACACCCTTTTTCTTCCTTCCTTTATCAACATAAACATAATAAGACGATCTTCTGATTTGGTTTTATTGCTTTTTATATTTCTTTTGTAGAACCATTTTCTCTAACAAGTATTTTCTCGAAAGATGTTCTATTGATGTTGTGTTCCATCGTCTTCCATAATCGTCACATTCCCCCCCACTTATTTCTGTTCGTCCCGAATAGAATCTAAATCTACTCCTCTAGGGTGCTAATCTGTCTAGATGAACAACTTTTGGTTTCGCTCGTTGACCTTTCTTTATTTGATAAACGACATCGTTTAATTTTGTTATGATGGTATCTACAAGGTCCTTCCCAAGATGTTTGTAGTTTTGGAGATAATCCTTTTCTCCGCTGTGGATTGTGTAGCCACACCAGTTGTCCTTCTTCAAATCCTTTGGTGTTTGCGCGAATGTCATACCGAGCCTCCATTCGATCACTGGATATCTGTGCTTTCTGTCTGACCAACGTGGGTACCACCTTAAGTTCTTTTTGAAGTTTATTTACATAATTTTGGACACATAATGTTGACGATGGAATAATCCCAAACTTCAGATCACCAGGTAGCCTTAAATCATTTGCAAAAATAGTTGTAGCTGGCGTCGTTTTGGTTGTATCATGCACTGCTGATCTATAAGCCATCAAGAATAACGGAATATGACGGTCCCAATCACGTTGATTCTTGTTTACTACTTTTGCTAGATATTTCTTAGTCTTATTAATTCCAAGCATCTGTACAGATTTCTTGAAATATGGTAGATTCAAAATTTCTTCCTTGATCTGTGTGAATTTCCATCGGTACTCCGTAGCGACTTATCCAATTGCTAACTACTGCTTCAGCGATGGTTGTTGCTTCTTGGTTTGGTATTGCACACACTTCTAGCCACTTGCTAAAATAATACATTATGACTAGAATGGTGCTCCTACATTATACAGCCAAATGTTACCACGACTTCTGCGTGCAGGTCCCTTTGCAGCCGCTCATTGATCGCATGCTGGACACCATTCCACTACCGATTGACGTGCTCCTGACCAATAAAATCTACGCCGTACTTTTGCAAGGGTTTTGTTAATACTCAGGTGACCGCCACTGGTTTCATCATGATATTCCTTTAATAATTGAGGTATTCTTATTTTGGGAACTACTATCATTGATTCTTTAACTGATCCGTCAGGACTTTCCCAAATTCTTTTCAAGCAGCCATCTTCAATACAGAGGCTGTTCCATTGTGCCCAATATGCCTCAATGTTTGACTTTTATCGCCAATCTCACTCCATGTAAGTTTTTCTCCCCTTTCCTTGAACTTTATTATTGGTGCCAAGGTCAGATCTTCCAGTTGCTTCTTCCTTACCACTTCATGCGTCCAGTCTTCACTAGGAAGCACTTGCAGAAGCCTGACATCAATAATGTTTTCCTTACTCTCCGCCCGATTACAGTGTGCATTCCATCTAGCATGGCCTTCTTGACAATGCATCAGCATCTCCATGTGCACTTCCCCAGACGATTGTTTCGGTATTAGGTGCAGCTTTTAAGAACATTTCACCACTTATAATTCTTTTTCTTTCTACTTATAACACTGTTAATTTTAACTCACCTATATCACTGCTAAATTTTTTACTTTTTCTATCGCTGACAAATTTATACTCAATTCTATCGTTAACAATTTTATCCTCTAATCCTCCTTATCCTCTAACAACACCTCTTATATATACTACATGAAATAGCCTCGATATCTCGAAAATATTCTAGACAGAACACACCCTTTTTTCCCTTCCTTTGTCAACATAAACATAATAAGACGATCTTCAAATATTAACACCCATAGGTGTGAAATCTACTCTTTTTAATTTGTTGATTTATACCTATTCTCTAAGTCTAATAGATTTACTTTAATTTACGTTTACTTTGGTTACGTTAATTTGGTTTTATTGATTTTTATATTTCTTTTGTAGAACCATTTTCTCTAACGAGCATTTTCTCCAAAGATGTTCTATTGTTGTTGTGTTCTATCGTCTTCCATAATCGTCACAATATTAATGACATATATCCGATATATATCATTGATATATATCATGATATTTATTGCCTGATAATATCATGATATATTTAAAAACGATATAATTAACTTTTCCTACCTTAAAGTTGGACGCAGAACTGCTCGCAAAACGTATACCAAGTCGAGGTAACCTGCTTCAGCCATGCCAAGACCATGACATAACTAATGACATAAATATTGTAATGAATGCTAAACATATGCTTTGTTATCTAAAGTCATTAGCAGTTGCTTTAGACAGAGTTCAAAGAGATAAAACGGTTATTGTCTTTGTAGTAGAAATTTGGCATAAACTGCCGAAGCCGAGCTTAAACTAGAGCAACCTGTAGAAGTTAAAAACATTTTTTATCGAAGGAGAGACATGGTTTTAAATGCACCTCATCACCTAGCTGATTTATGCTCAACGTTTAGGTAAACGTTTGAACAAAGGTGGCACACTAAAACAATTCGAGCAGAAGTTAGCCCCGCCATTTTGAAAAAAAAAAAAAAATGAAAACCAAAGATTGTGCTGTATTGTGCTTGAGTTGTGGTGCTCTCTCCTTTTGTTTTTCATTTTTTCCAAAATGGCCAGGCTAACTTCTACTCGAAAAAATGATTTTAGCGTTGTAAAATTTTTGTGTTAGTGATACCTATCTTTTGTCTGAGTAGCACAACCAGCAAAACTCTAGCACAATACAGCACAACCCTTGCTTTTCTTTTTTTTGCAAAATAGCAGTGCTAACTTAAACTCGAAAAATCGATTTAATGTGTTTAAATTTTTCCGTTGATGGTACGAATTTTTCTTTTTCTTTGAGCAGCACAACCATCACAACTCCAGCACACCTTGTGGTTTCAATTTTTTCCAAGTTAGCGGGGTTAACTTCTAGTCAAAAAATTAATTTTAGCGTTATAATATTTTTCTTTTTCCATTAGTGATATGAATTTTTTTCTGAATAGCACAACCAGCACAACTCGTCTCTCTACCTAGCACAATTCACGGCAAAGTTTGTTTTTCATTTTTTTTTTTTTCAAAATTGCCGGGCTAACTTCTGCTCAAAAAATTGTTTTGGTCTGCTAACTTTTTTTCATTGGTGATAAGGCATTCTTTTTGAGTAACACATCCAGGACAACGGTAGCACAATCTTTGTTTTTCATTTTTTTCCAAAATGACGTGGCTCAGTTAGATGACATATTAAAGATCTTCAGCAGATGTAATTTAAATTATCAGTAATGTTCAAAACTCATTGCGTATATAATTTAAAGCAAATAGGCCTGGAATAAATAAATTTGATTTAACAAAACGTTAATAAATTAATTATGTACTTATTAAAACCTGGTATTTTACTTTCGTCTGATGTAGACGTTTTGTTTTGTTATTTCAAATTTATGTTTGCCAGATCTAATTTATGTAAATTAATCTCATTGAATTATACGCGATGACTATCATTTTTATATCAGTATTAATCCATTTTTTTTCTGATGAGGACGTATCGTTAATTTGTTTCAGGGTTGATTACGTAGTATGCGGACGGTTGATATAACCATTAAAATATCGAAATTTTGATCTGGACGAACATTATAACAATCGTTCCTACAACAAATGTTAGTAATTGAAACGACATGTTAAATCACGCAGTGTTGTATAATGCTGCCAGCTCTGTGTATCTCTTAACGTGAAATTAACACGGATTATACTTCCTAGCCATCTCAGTTTTTGTTATAGCACTGTATCTAGTGTGTGTTTATCTTTCTGCCTTGTCAAAAGATTCCCTGGATTTCGAGGGCTTAGCTTTCTGATTTCATGAATATTACATGGTTTCATTGTTATTTTGCAGTTCGCGTGTTGTCCTTGAGGTCTTTGAAGTCTTGAAGTCGTTTAGCTCGAGTGGTTTGGATTAATGCCAACAATATTACCAATGACTCACCTTGTTGTGTATCCTAAACTGTTGCATTGATGTGTGTATAAAATTCAGGATTTGCTACTCCAAATTCAGCAAACCAAAAAGAGAAACCACCAAAGTCGTTCCGAGTCGAGGATACGTTCCATAGGTAGCCGTGTAAATAGAAATCGCGTAAAACAAAGGATTCATATTAAAAAGATAGATAAGTTCCACTCCACTTCACGTCATATTTAACGAAAATAAAGAAAATACGAGTGTAACGAGGCCGAAATTCTACGTCCACGCGGTGCTCCCTGGGTAAAACTGACAGAATAGGGTTGGTGTAGTGGATAGGATCAGAGTAAATACTGCTTATACTCATTTATTCAACTGTTGTGCCTGGGAGGATCGTTCTTACAAATTACAACACAAACACTTTAAAGATGAAAATTTTAGTAATTTAGTTGTTTATTATTATTAATTTATTCACGTATATTATTTTAAAAAGTTGAATTTGTTTAACTTTTGAATTTGTTTGACTTTTACAACAGTCTATTACTATATTTCACTTAAATATTCATGAATTATATTTAATTAGTTATAAATAAGTTTTGAACATAAACTCATAAGTCATAACTTGTAACTTAAATAACGATTGTCTTAACAGATTAACTTTAAAATGACTGTATTCACAGATTATCTTTCAGTAAACAGAGCAACTTCTCATATCAACTTTTAAAATGACTGTATTCATAGATTAACTTTATAACAGAGGTACTTCTCAGATTAACTTTTAGATTAACAACTTTAAATCAACTGACTGATTCTTAGAACTATTTTTTACAGACTAACTTCACAACTGATGGCTTTTACAAACTAAATGATACCTTAAATGATTCCACTGATTGCTTTTGCAGACTAACTTAACTGATTCCACTGATTGCTTTTGCAGACTAACTTAACTGATTCCTCGATCTATTTTTTACAGACTAACTTAACTTTTCTTTTTACAAATTATTATATATATATTATTTTATTTAATAATTGACACAGTTTTTGTGTTTAAATCAAAATAATTGCCAAATTAAAATTATCACCAAATTGCAAATTCATGTACTTTAAATTTATAAACAAAATTGTTGTATATAATATATTTTTCTTTTTTTGTTTATTATAAATTGACATTAATTTATTTTTACAAATGATTACCAATTGCTGTAATATTTAAATTAAATTAATTCAGGTTAAAAACTAATGCGGTTACTATGTTTAAAATTTCAGTTTTTTTTTTATTAAAAATTTGGAAATAGTAATTTTATAATACAAAGTCGTTTGTTGAAATTTGTTGCATATGATAAGTTAATTAGTGCACCGGCACAACACAACATCATGACCAGTCATTGGAACTTTAAATGTCGTGTAACTCAAGCATCTGTTCTTCTTTTTAGGGTCGGCTCAGAACGGGCGTTTATCTTGGAGTAAGCGGCTCTCTATATAAACGTGTAAAAGGATGTTTTCCGGTAACCTTAATATAAAAACAAAACCGATAAAGAAAATTGTGATTAGGCGATGGGCTTACTACCATTTTTGTAAAACCCACTTTGCCATTAACTCTGTACACTGGCATCGACGCATTTCAGAACCATTACAAGAACGACATCAAAAACAATACCCGCACAACGATTTAAAAATAGGAACATGGAACGTGCTTATTATTGGAAAACCAAGAAATGTCCAATAATTCACAAATCAGAGCAACTCTAGCGGCCCATGCTTTTACGGTTCAAATAATAAGGTGTAGATCTGCAGCCTTAAAACGTGAATTTTTCAACAGAGGCTCTTGTAGCGGGATCTGTGGCAGATTCCGTTATGCCAGGATATTCAAACGATTAATACTATTGATGCAGGTTTTAACCCCAGAAAAATCTCTACGACCAATTATTTATTCGATCATATTGACCTTAAATTTCAATTTTAAAAAAAATAAGTAATTTATATATATACATATAGGAATTTATATGTATAATATATATACTAGTGATATTATATTACTATATTTATTATATATATATATATATATATACATTCATATATGTTAATAATTCAATTTATATACGTATTAACAATTCATATATATATATATATATATATGGTAATAGAAAGAAAAAAAAATAAGTAATTATAAAGAAACTGCTTAGATATAGTGGATTGATGTGCGTTAGCCGTTACCTTGTTCCTGTATGTCTCCACTTGTTTCCAATTTTCCTATTCCTTTCTTATCATTTCTATATTATTTAATTACTAGAAGACCCATATATTTAACAAAATCCCACTGGTTTGTTTTTCTTTGATTGGGTGGTAAACTACGAGAATCGTTTGCCAATGGTTCAATAAAATACATAAATCCACTTACGGTTTATCCAGTCTATGCACGAAACAACCTTCAACACCATTTTACTTCATAAAAAAACTAAACAATTTCACTATTGTTACAGTTATGTATATTTTTCTTTGAACCCATAAGTTAGTTTTATACTTAATTTAATTTACATTTGGATAACAAAACTGTTTTTGTTTAATAAAAAGACAACCACAATACATATATATGATTATATTTTTTTTTTAATTTTCTATTATTTAATATAAAAACTTTTCTTTATTTTGAATTCACCCCAAAAAAATTAGTTTATTAACCGGAAAACACAATTCACATACATGAAACCTATAACTATTGAGACGACCGACTCGCGTCCACGACAAAAACATTAGACCTTAACGGTCCAATTTACTAATACCGATCGTAGAAAAAAAAACTTTAATTATTCGGTTTTTCTAAATATCACGATCAAAGAAAACTTTATTGGATGTTTTTATATTCGCGGTTTTTAAATTATATCCTACTCTGGATTACTTTTTGATTGAAAATCATCCACTAATTTTTCAAAGTTTGATTACAAAAATCAATTAATAACTGAGCATTTTAGATGTAAATCATATCATTTAAATAGCATCTAAACAAAAGGGTGTGAAGGAGATGACTATTCAAAAATTTTGTATATTTCTTTCGGTTGTTTTGTTTTTCCCAAACGAAGGAATTTAATCGTTTTTTTTTTAGAATGAGATCGTCAAACAATTACAAAAAAAGAAAGGAGGATCGACAACATACAATTCGTGTTGGTTTTGTTTTCAGTTATTAAAGATTATAGAGAAAACGAAATAACAATAACCACGAAATGCAACAATTTATTAACAGTTTATTCAAACAGATGATGATGAGATTGTGTCTGATAGCATCAACAAAAAAATGAAAAATGCAACCACAACTACATGAGTTTTATTTTTTGTTTGATGAAAACAAGGTAGAAGAATGTTTACGAATTTAAGCAATGTTAATTGTGAGACTGATAGTTTTGTTAATAGAAATTGTTACTGAATCAACACGACGTGTTGTTTTAGCAACGCGATTAATTAATGGTTTTGATACTGGTTCATTATGTAATGTATTTTTGTTGAACTAAGTTGCTGTTTCATGTAGTTACGGATGTTAAACTGAAGATTACCAGGTAGTGGGTTTATAAGGGAGAGAAGAAATAGAACAGTGTGGCGACTGAAGAAAATGTATCCTTGACTGTTCGTTGACCGTTAAATCTCACTACCAAGGCATACATTTCCTTCAGTCTACCAATACAGAACCTGAACTCGTTCTGGAGTAGGGTGTAGACTCTCTTATAAATACTACTGGTTAGATAATAGCCCAGATTGCGGCATAACAGACAATTTCCTGAACCGATATCAAACAAGCATTCAACAGTGAAATGCTTTTTGTGAAGATTAAGGAAAGAAAAATATGTAGCAATCACCATTATTTACCGATACTAGGTATACGAATTGATGAGTCGAGTGCCTCTCCCAAGACAACCAGATGTTTAGAATTTTTGCATGACGCTAAATGATGAAAGAAAGTGCGCATTGTAGATGTTGAGTAACCATGATGAAAAATAAAGATGTTTGAATTACTGATGTTGTATATCCATTATGAAAGAGTTGTGAATTATAGATGTTTCAAAAAAAAAATTGTTTTATTTATGTTGACTTAATGACTATTGCATCCAAATTCTTGATTGTAGAACGCCAGAGTTTTGTTGATCAGCTGCATTAATGATATCGTGTAAACTGTCACGTCTCGCTGTAAAAGTTCCCCAATTGAGACATGCCGAGTTCCAGTAGACAACAAGACCCAAGGATTAGCACAGAGTTGGTAAGCGTGCGCAAATAAATCAAGTGTTAGATACTAGTGAATGAAATTATATTACTTATTAAAGGTAAGTTCTATTGCAATAAAAGGAAATAAAAATGTTGACCATCATGACCGTCAACCGAAATTCCATACTTGAGAGCCCTGTTCAGTAATTGTATGTGGAACTGATGACAGATATGAGCCTAATAATCTCTTTCTACGTACATCAAATTTCCCAAAAAAAACTAAAACTAAAGGAAAAAACTAAAACTAATGAAAAAAAACTACCTAATACTCTTACTGAACAGTGCCCTCAAGTACCAAAATTCAATTTCAGGTAATGAGAGACAGCATTACTATTGTCAGCGATGAAAGCTATTTAGAACAAATAGTAAAAATTTTTGAAATTTAATGACAAATGAACGGGGAGGGTTAGCTAATTCAAAGTAAAGTCAGATAACCGCAGACAAAGTCTTAAGCGGCTTACATCTAACACGAAAACGTTGATATGTTAAGCATAGTGGATGATTTATTAGAACAACCAAGGTGAGAAATTTTAATAAATCAAAGTACTAATATAAAGAATAGTAATAAAAAAAAATTAATATTAATTAATAAATTGGTAAAGATAAAAAAAAAGAACTAATACAAGAAAAATAAATTAACAAGGATTTATATTAACGATATAACAAAATAAGTTAACAGGGTTTTATATTAACGATATTTAAAATTTTTAAATTCTTATATCTTTGGCATGGAAAGTCCCAATGGGCTTACCATCCAAATTTGTACATTTGTACAACACATTACCAACCCTGCTTGTTATTATGGCTGGTAGGAATTTCGGAGCCAGCTTGGCCGAAAACTTGTTTGCTGCATCACTTAGGTGATGTTGTCGTACCAAGACTCGTTGTTGTATTTCAAATGTACGAGGTCGCGTCCGTAAATTATAATGTTGTTGGGACTTTGCGAAAGCTGTGTCCATATATTTCTTAATGCGAGCTCTGACGATTGCTAATTGATCTGTATGATCCATGTCCATATCTATTGGTTCACCCAGACTATGTAAAGTTCGAAGAGTTGTGTAAGTCTTGCCATCTGATATAGGGTGTTGACCAAACAACACGTAGTATGGAGAATGAAGTGTTGTGCTATGTACTGCGGAACGTAGTGCAAAAGCTATATCTCCCAGATGAGAATCCCACGTATTATGCATACCTTTAATGTAAGATCTGATCGCAGCTAATATTGACCTATTCACCCTTTCCGAAGCGTTGCTCTGAGGACTGTAGACTCCAGTTTTAATATGAGAAATGTTGAATTCTGTCAACAGTTTTTGAAAAGAATTACTTAGAAATTGTTTACCATTGTCGCTATGAAGAAACTCTGGAACACCATATGTGAGAAAAACTTCATTTCTCAAAAATGTATTCACAGAAGGTGAAGTAGCATTTCTGAGTGGTTTAATTAATACAAATTTTGATAAATGATCAAGTACAATCAGAAGAACAGTATTCCCAGATTTTGATCTGGGATACGGACCCAAAAAATCAATATATATACGCTGCCATGGTCTATCTGTTATAAATCGGGATTGCATTGGTGGACGCAATATCTGATTTGTTGCCTTTGATTGTTTGCAGACATCACAAGACACGACATAGTCATGAACTTGAGATGCCATGCCCGGCCAGTAGTAGAGACGCCGAAGACCCACCAAGGTCTTCTTTACCCCTCCATGAGCAGCTATACAGTTGTCGTGATGTTCTTTGATCAATTTAGTAGTTAGAGGTTTCGGTATCCAAAGTTTCCACACAGGCAAATCGTTAGGTACTGCATCAGCTTGAGGTTCTATGCGCATGTATAGCTTACCATCCAACTGTTTCACCATTGGAAAATCCTGAGGAGACAATTGTACTTTGGCTATCATGTTTGTGTATTCATGGTGCCGATAACATTCATCATCTGATTTAATAGTGTCGTCAGTATGAGCGAGCGCTTCAGCAAATTCTTCAGACGTGTCGTCATATATACGAGACAGAGCATCAGGTACTACGTTTTGGGTCCCTTTACTATGTACAATAGAAAAATCCATGTGTTGAAGCTTTAAACTCCATCTAGCTAACCGACCACTCAAATCTTTTTGTGACATCAACCACTTTAGACTTGAATGATCGGTCACAATTGTAAACTTATGACCCTCCACGTAGGCTCTGAATTTCTTCACGCTGAGAATTGCTGCAAGACACTCAAGCTCGGACACTGAATAATTCCTTTGAGCTTTATTCAACTTTTTAGACATGAATGCTATCGGACACTCATGGCCTTCATCATCCAGCTGATACAATACACTTCCTACACCCGTGATGCTTGCATCACATCTAATAAAAAATTCTTTTTCATAATTAGGATTTATTAAAACTGGGGCTACAGTCAGAAGATTTTTTAAATTGTTAAAGGCGGTTTGAGCTCCATCAGTCCATACCAGTCGTTTAGATCCTTTTTTCAAAAGATCTGTAATAGGTGAAACAACGCTAGCGTAGTTTGGTATAAATCGTTGATACCACCCTGCCATACCTAATAACCGACGAATCTGTTTAACAGTTGTTGGAGCTGGATATTCCTCAATAGCTCGTACTTTTTCTGGATCCGTTTTCAATCCACCTTCGCCAACCAAAAAGCCCAAATACTTTACTTCTCGCAGCACGAACTTACTTTTCTGCAGATTGATGGTTAGACCTGCATTAGTTAAAAGAGTAGAGACTATAGACAGTAGTTCCATGTGTTCCTCGAATGTTGAGGACACTACCAGTAGGTCGTCTAAATAGACGAAGACACTTTCATGATACTTGTGAGGTATCACTTTATGCATCAGCCGACACATTGTCTGGGGAGCATTGCACAAACCAAAAGGCATAACCTTGAATTGGTACAATGGTCGTCCAGGCACTGTGAAGGCTGTTTTATCTCGAGATGTTTCTGACAAAGGAATTTGCCAGAACGCATCTTTGAGATCAATACTGCTTATGTATCTCGTACTATTTAGACGTCCTAACAAGCCATCGATTAATGGAAGTGGGTATGCATCCTTTTTGGTCAGTGCGTTGACACGTCTTGAATCTAAACATAGACGATTCTTCCCAGAAGATTTTTGTATTAAAACCACTGGCGAGCACCAAGAACTGTCAGAACTCTCTTCGATCACTCCTAATTGAAGCATACGGTCTAGTTCAGCATAAATCTTTTGTTGAACTGCCGGCGATGTGGGGTAATGCCTCTGTTTCACAGGTGCACTATCCCCAACATCGATGACATGTTCAACCAAAGATGTTTTGCCGAGACCAAATACCTCAAAAGAAGGAAAAGAATCCTTGACGTTCTCCAGTTCTTGTAGCTGGTCAGGGTTTAAATCGTGATTTAAGTTGTTATTAGATTCAATCGGTGTCAATTCACTGACAAATGAAGGAGTGATACCAAATTCCCTCCAGAAATCGATGCCCAGGTAGAGTTCCTCACGCAAACTTGGAACAACATGAAAACGAAAAATTTTCGATAAGCCATTGAAATTTATAGAAGCGTCTACATAACCCAGGATATGATTACGGGTACCATCTGCTGTACGGATGGCAGAAAACATTTTGTGATAGGTTATGCCGGCGTTTCTTAATAATTCTAGGGAATTTCTTCCCAGAATACTGATAGAGGCTCCACTATCTAAAAGTCCATAAACTTTTTTATTAAAAATGTTTATATAAAGGTGTGGTCTAGGATCATTTTCCCGATAAATGACCGAAGAGACACACGCTTTATTGAGAAGTTTTCTTTTTCTAAAGTAAGTGCGCGAGCGTTCAATACGCTTAAGAGATTTGTGTTTCTGACGTATCAGTAATGGTGTTGAAGTTTGAACAGATTTACTTATTTTTGGTACTGTGGTGGCGAAAGATCTTCTTCTTCGGTGGTGGTTGACGCATCTCTCAGATGACCTCGCGTACTCGAAGATGGGTTTGGGAGCACAGCTCGCGAGTTCTGTACTCCCGCCCGAGAGTTTAAATGAAGCGGTGGATGACAATTAGTACATCGTGGAGAGATGGTGTCAGCCTTACCACATCGATAGCAGTACGGCTTTTGAGGACAGTTGTATATCGTGTGACCAATATCTTTACACCGGCTACAAATTTGATGTTCAGTTCTAGGTGGCGGTGGTGGTAGTATTGACCTATTAGCATTTGTTGGTCTGGCTAGTATTTTTGGTGGTGCACTGTAGGCATCTACATAATTTGAGTAGTTTGCTGGAACCATTTGATGATTTGAAGGACCTGTAACGTAGTTTGATGGACCTGGTTGATAATTAGATGGACCTGTTTCGTCTTCATCTGAAGGCGTGACTTCACTGATCCGGTATTGACCAGCTGTTCTTGTTGGTGGTAACAGAGGTTGCCCACCTGTCCTTGACGCTGCGGGTGATGATGCCCAAAATTTTTCAAATTTTTGGCACATCACACGCAGGTCTTCAAGTGATGCAAACTCGGCTATCATTGTTGCGCTTCTTAATTCTGCAGACAAACCGTCTCGAACTATCTCTATTAGTTCCCGTGGATTATAAGGCCGGATCAGTCTACTATTTAAGTTGTTCATACCAATTATGTAGTCATAGACACTCTCTTTATGTTTTTGTCTACGGCTCAGCAGTACTTTCAAAACCGTCTTATCATCTGTAAGGGTACCAAACGTGTTAACTAATGCTTCTCTCAATATGGGATAGGTCACCACTCGATACTCATATGTTAGATTTATGTAATGTTTTTCAGCGGCTCCACGGAGATATCGGGGAACGATTGACTTTAAATCGTCAAAGGTCACCCGATCCCTTCGTGCAGCCACCTCAACCAAATGAAAGAATTCATGAGCATCGGGTGAGGACCCGTCACCAGAGAAGTAGGGGAGCCAATTCGTATAGAATTGACTCAAATACCTGTGTGGTTGGTACCCTTCATGCGGTTGTATGTATGCTGGTACTGCTGAGACCCTAGTCGATCGGTATGGAGGTGGAGCTATTCTGATGTCATTGAATAGCTCTTCCAGTGGTATTGCTGGTCCAAGCTGTTCCTGCTGTACCTCATTGGCTGGTTGTGGAAGACGCGGTCTTCGTTGACGGCCCGTCATATTATCAATCAGGTCACCTAGTGGTTCCATATGATTTGGAGTTGATCTCGCGAATACACCTTGAAATGATTCGTCAAGATTTGCAGGTGCTGGTACATCTTTTCTTAAGACCCCTCCTTCTGGTCCCATTATCAGTGCAGTGATGGTCCTGAAAGTTTCAGACAATGACCTGGCTGCGTATTCGGTAGCATCCTTTAACTCTTCCATGTTTCTTATGCGGTTATTTCGGTCCACGTAATGGGTAATACGATTTAACAATCCTTTTAGTGTGTTTGGTGGCACTGGAGCCACTAAACTCCTTACTTCCCGAGCCAAAAACAGAGCTGCTGCCAGTATCAGTTCACTTTCTTCTTTTGTATTTGCTGCGTGTGTTTGTACTATTGGTGCTGTAGCACTTCTCGCAGCATCACTTAACTGTTGTATCCACCCTTCGCTGTTGTATTGGATGTCCCGGAGGAAGCACTCGACCCACAACTCGAGACCGTAAAACGGATGGTCTATCGGCACCTCTGACATTTTCTTTTGTTGTCAGATTTTATGAAAAAAAGGACAAAAATTATAAAAAAAATTGCAACTCAACAAAACCAACAACAGACGATAATGATCGTGACCCCCTAAAATGTTTTTCCGCGCAAAAATGTCAAAAAAAAAAACACAACAACCGTAAAAAAATTGTAAAGTGCGATAAAAAAATTGTAAATCGACTCAAAATCAAATATAATACGCGACCACAACAGCAGAAAGAAATATACAAATGCTTCGAATGATCAACTCCTTTACCCCTCGTTTTACAGAGAAAATTATAAATCTTAAAGATTTTAATTTATATCTAGGAAAAAATATTATTTATTTAGTATTGAGCAAGCAAATGGTATTGATTTACTTAAAATTCTATTTATTTTGTTGCAACTTGTACACCTTGATTTACTTATGCAAGAAAATTGCTAAACAAAAAAATATTTATTGGTTTGTTTCTTATTTAAAAAAAGAAAATATATTTATTTAATTATTTGATGTTATTTATTTAATCAGAATTATTTTATTTATTTATAAAAATATATGTATTTATTTATTTATCTTTAATATATCAAAATATTTATTTATGAAAATATTTATAAAATATTCATAAAAATATTTATTTATTCATGAAAATAATTATTTATTTATTGATAGAATTATTTATTTATTTATGTATTTATAATTGTTAGAGATTTTTCCTGGGCAAAGCCCACACCGATTGACTGTATAATCAAAAAAATTTTTAAAAGGAATTGTAACGAAGATTCGAAGTGGAAAATCGAACTCGCGATCTCTTCCCAGAAACGACATGTGAGGTCTAGAACAAAAATAGGCCTAAAAATCCTAAAATCTACATTCTAGTACCCTCCCGCGTGATGAAATGAATTCAGCATTGTTTAAAGATTCAGCCTAAATATCTGTTATCTACAAAAATCATATGCTGAGTTCATTCATCCTTAAAACTAAGAAAAAATATTAAACTAGAAAAGTTAAGAAAAACAATTAAGACTAATATCGTTTGTTGGGAGTAGACCAGTATAGAGTACCAGTCTCCAGATCCGATTTCAGTACAAGACCGAATTCACTATTGTAACGCGATGTTGGATGGATTTGCTAGGTCCATTGAAATTGTGAAGGGAGGTTGGGTTGAACGTTGGTTCTTCCCAACAAAGTGGAGATCTGGATGCAGTTTCACTTGTATGGAGGAGTGCTTAGCATTGTAGAAGCGATCCTGGCTGTCCGTAGGACTGACAGGCTTCCCTTCTCTTCCGCATAAACACTCGACCAGTAAAGCTGCATTCAGTCTCGGAAGGAAAACTAATTGAAATTTTGCTAATATTAAAAAAAAATCCGCTTGGTGATCGCATGCCAAAAGACAGAGGCGACCCTTAACCAACGAAACATGTTAAGAAGGTTAAGCCTTCTTGGATTCTTTCTTAGAGATACCCATATTTTTATTCAGATCAAAACGTTGTAAAAATTTTTTTGTTGCATCATAAAATAAATATATATCGAAATACAATAGTATATATATATATATATATAAAAAAATACAAAAGGTATATAAAAAGGCACCAAAGGCATATAATAATACAACCATAGATATATATCGAACAACAGATGCAACAAAATTATCACAAATTACAATATCCGAATCAAAAAAAAAAACGTATACTAACGCTATCACAAAAAACCGTATTATTCGAAATATTTAAAAATATCAAATCAAAAATATCAACATATCAAAAATATCAAAACTTTTAAAAAATATCACAAATATCAATAATATCAAAAATGCTCATATGTAAAAACATGCAATAATGAACATTTCTAACATTTTCGATATTGTGTACAACAGGTTATAACGCTATATACCTGTTATACTTGTTTTTGTTTCCGGCGCCATTTGTAGCGGGATCTGTGGCAGATTCCGTTATGCCAGGATATTCAAACGATTAATACTATTGATGCAGGTTTTAACCCCAGAAAAATCTCTACGACCAATTATTTATTCGATCATATTGACCTTAAATTTCAATTTAAAAAAAAATAAGTAATTTATATATATACATATAGGAATTTATATGTATAATATATATACTAGTGATATTATATTACTATATTTATTATATATATATATATATATATACATTCATATATGTTAATAATTCAATTTATATACGTATTAACAATTCATATATATATATATATATATATGGTAATAGAAAGAAAAAAAAATAAGTAATTATAAAGAAACTGCTTAGATATAGTGGATTGATGTGCGTTAGCCGTTACCTTGTTCCTGTATGTCTCCACTTGTTTCCAATTTTCCTATTCCTTTCTTATCATTTCTATATTATTTAATTACTAGAAGACCCATATATTTAACAAAATCCCACTGGTTTGTTTTTCTTTGATTGGGTGGTAAACTACGAGAATCGTTTGCCAATGGTTCAATAAAATACATAAATCCACTTACGGTTTATCCAGTCTATGCACGAAACAACCTTCAACACCATTTTACTTCATAAAAAAACTAAACAATTTCACTATTGTTACAGTTATGTATATTTTTCTTTGAACCCATAAGTTAGTTTTATACTTAATTTAATTTACATTTGGATAACAAAACTGTTTTTGTTTAATAAAAAGACAACCACAATACATATATATGATTATATTTTTTTTTTAATTTTCTATTATTTAATATAAAAACTTTTCTTTATTTTGAATTCACCCCAAAAAAATTAGTTTATTAACCGGAAAACACAATTCACATCCATGAAACCTATAACTATTGAGACGACCGACTCGCGTCCACGACAAAAACATTAGACCTTAACGGTCCAATTTACTAATACCGATCGTAGAAAAAAAAACTTTAATTATTCGGTTTTTCTAAATATCACGATCAAAGAAAACTTTATTGGATGTTTTTATATTCGCGGTTTTTAAATTATATCCTACTCTGGATTACTTTTTGATTGAAAATCATCCACTAATTTTTCAAAGTTTGATTACAAAAATCAATTAATAACTGAGCATTTTAGATGTAAATCATATCATTTAAATAGCATCTAAACAAAAGGGTGTGAAGGAGATGACTATTCAAAAATTTTGTATATTTCTTTCGGTTGTTTTGTTTTTCCCAAACGAAGGAATTTAATCGTTTTTTTTTTAGAATGAGATCGTCAAACAATTACAAAAAAAGAAAGGAGGATCGACAACATACAATTCGTGTTGGTTTTGTTTTCAGTTATTAAAGATTATAGAGAAAACGAAATAACAATAACCACGAAATGCAACAATTTATTAACAGTTTATTCAAACAGATGATGATGAGATTGTGTCTGATAGCATCAACAAAAAAATGAAAAATGCAACCACAACTACATGAGTTTTATTTTTTGTTTGATGAAAACAAGGTAGAAGAATGTTTACGAATTTAAGCAATGTTAATTGTGAGACTGATAGTTTTGTTAATAGAAATTGTTACTGAATCAACACGACGTGTTGTTTTAGCAACGCGATTAATTAATGGTTTTGATACTGGTTCATTATGTAATGTATTTTTGTTGAACTAAGTTGCTGTTTCATGTAGTTACGGATGTTAAACTGAAGATTACCAGGTAGTGGGTTTATAAGGGAGAGAAGAAATAGAACAGTGTGGCGACTGAAGAAAATGTATCCTTGACTGTTCGTTGACCGTTAAATCTCACTACCAAGGCATACATTTCCTTCAGTCTACCAATACAGAACCTGAACTCGTTCTGGAGTAGGGTGTAGACTCTCTTATAAATACTACTGGTTAGATAATAGCCCAGATTGCGGCATAACACTCTTATATTTTTAAAACTTTACCTTCGTAAGTTTTCCCTGAAAACTTTAATCCTCAGGGGCTTAAAGTCAGCGTCCATAAATTAATCGAACAAACATAAATTAATCCATGAAACCGCGAAGTGATACACTTTTTACTATTGCGGTCATCAAATTGGAGGAGGATTTGGGGTTGCAGTTTTTATACATATTCGCATGAATTAACATGTTATCTACTTCTGCTCTATATTAATATGCGGATACACATACCAAGATCTGTACTCAAAAATTTAAAAACACTTACCGCCGCGTTGAGGGATTAGTTTTTATCGATTTGTAAATTATATTTTATTTTTGATTTACGGGTGTTATTTCTAGCACTTTCTTCTTTCGCAAGAGAATAAATGACGTTCGATTATACGATGCAACGGGGCAATGATGAAAGAATGGAAAATAAAATCGATCATTCCATGATCTCTAAGAGACATATTACAAGTGTAATTGACTATAATTACAAGTGCAAGATGCCATCTTCATTTAATAGACAAGCAAAGAAGACCGTGCATTATAATGTCGACGCATTTAAACATCCGGTAATGCTGAATAGATATCAGGAAATAGTGACGCAAAACATAGAAGAGCATGAAATACATCCAGAGATACCATCAAACTTTTAAGAAAAGTGGCAAACACTTCAATCAACCATTATATTTACAGAACAAACTACAATCGGAAAACACTTACCGAATACACACAACGAATTGTTTTACCACCATTACCATCAAAGCGTGGAACAAGGCATGTTTGATTTAAATCGATTGATTTAAATCATTGATTTATATCAGATTTAAATCAAATGATTTTTTTTAAAAAAAACTTGATTTAAATCAAATTGGTAAAAAGTATAAAATTTTTCCTAAAAAGTATAAAAAAATTCGTTCAAAAATGAACGCGCCCTAAAACTTAACGAAAAACAAACTTTCTTTCGTAAATGGTAACCCTAAAAAACCACAAACTTGTATTGCCAATTTAATTTTTTTTATTTTAAACAGTTTTTAACCTAAACAAAATAACAATAAAGTTTAAAAGTTTGTTTTAAATGAAGGATGCTTTAATGCAGGTTTATTATTATTAATGTGTATAAATAACAAATCATTTTGCAGCTTTTGCACTTACACCGTCAATGCAATTTCAAGATTTTAAATTAACGGAAGCTGAAAAATCCATGGCTATGGCATATATGGAAGATAACTTTTCGCTGAGTTTTATGACAGTGTACCTAAAGTTTCAAGCAAACATTCCTCCATTTGCGGGACGTGTTATACAAAAAGGAGTTATAACAAATATGACTTCTTTTGAATGGTGGAAATCGATGTTTGCCTTACACCAAGGATTTATATCGGCGTTAGACCAATAAAAAATTCAACAACTAACAACAGCTACTGCTTCATCAGCTGGAGTCGACGAATTTTTTCGACTTTTGGGCTAGTTCATTCAAAATTAAGAAACAGCCTAGGGACAGACAAAGCGGCAAAACTAACATTTTTGGCAAAGCAGTTGAATATATAAAAAGATAAAGAGTTTTCCTATATTTTCAGTCATATGAATTATTGAATATGAAACATTTGATTTTAAGTAAAATTATTTGATTTATTTTATATTTAAAATAAATGAATGTGTTCCTGGATATTAAATTAAACTGGATTGATAACAAAATATGGATTCAATTATTTTCGGGAATTTTTTACAATTTAATTTCTACATTTTAAACAAATCAAAAAAATCTGATTTAAGTCAAAAAAATCCGATTTAAATGGAAAAAATCTGATTTTTTGATTTTTTTCAAAAGAATCACTAAAATTACATTCCCTGGCGTGGAACATGAACAAAAACTGCGAGAAAAATAGTGGACAACCTGAGCAGAAATTAGTTAGGAAAAGCCTGAATACAGTCAGGGCGTGATCAGGTCCAGAAAGGGCAAGCCCTATTAGGGCTATCTGATGTGGGCCTGTTCTTGGCCTGAATTAGAATACTCTTTTAGGATAAATCTTATTTGAATACATCCGGCCCTGATTTGGTGGGTTTCGTATTTGACCCCTAGTTAGGCAATCTGATCAAGGCCTGATACAAAATACCTAACTGGGGTTTGCCCTATTTAATTTTATATGACGAACTTGATCAGGGTCTGATCCTACTATCCCAACCGGGGCCCGATTGGGCAAAATCATTACACTCACGATCAGGGCACAATCGAACTAGGGAAAACCTGAACAGGGTCTTATTTGATCCCAATAAATTTCTGCTCGGGAAGGAACACACGAAGCTTCCAAACAGATTATCTCTATGCCAGGCAAGTCTAAATGAAACTTAACGGAAAAAGAAACACACATGAAACGAAAAATAAATCAACATGAGGCTACCCGGAATCGGGTAAAAGTTTTCCACCCAAGATTCACAACCATAAGAAATGAAAGCAACGAACTTACAGCAAATGAAAGCGATGTGCTGGCAGCATGGCGATCCCACTTGCAAGACCTACTGAATAGGACTAATGAAGTCCATCCTATCAAAGTAATTGCTCTGTCAAGTGAGGCTTTTGAACCTTATCCAACAATAGAAGAAATGCAAGCCGCCACCAAAAAACTAAAAATGGTACTAAGGTATCGTAGGAATCCCCGCAGAAGTATTTAAAACTGTAGGAGAAACTCTTGTCTCATATACCACCTGATTTTTTCAATCTGAGACCAAGTTAAACCACCTGCTGAATGGAAAACAGCTTTCATTGTTCCGCTACACAAGAAAAGTGACAGCTTTAAGTGTGCGAATTATTGTAGAATCGCACTGCTGAACGCCCCGACTGGAAATTAGTTCAGGGAACCCGGATTATGATCAGATCCGGATCAGATTTTCCGTAATACGGCCATCTGATCATTTCCTGATCAGCGTACAGTACCGTTTCCCTTGATCCGGTTATCTGATCAGTTCCTGATCAGCGTACAGTACCGTTTCCCTTGATCCGGCTATCTGATCAGTTACTGATCAGCGTGCAGTACTTTATCCGTTGGTCCGGCTATCTGATCAGTTACTGATCAGCGTGCAGTACTTTATCCGTTGATCCAGTCATACGATCAGTTTCTAATCGAAAAAACTCATCTTATCCGATGTCCTGAACTGGATAATAATACAAAATTTAGATTTTTACCTGATTCATTCTGTATATAATATATTGCTCATTAAACAATAAATTCGTTATTAATGGTATAACTGAATTATTATTTTGATTATATTATCGACGTCATAATAGTACATTTACCCGAGCAGAAATTAGTTAGGGAAAACCTGAATACAGTCAGGTCGTGATCAGGGCCTGGTCAGTCCTACAAGGGCAATCTCTATTAGAGCAAGCTGATGTGGGCCTGTTTAGGGCCTGATTTAGAATACCGTTTTAGGGTTAACCTTATTTGAATACATCCGGCCCGGATCAGGTTTCTCGTATTTGACCCCTAGCTGAAATTTCAATTGGTTAAAATTCACTAGAGTATTATCCATTTTAGAAATATATAGTTAAAATCGTTTCATGTATATTTTAGTTATAGCTTCTCGGCTGAAAGACTATAATAATAGTCATTAAGGTGGTATGTATGTTTTAATTTTTTCCATTGTAATTTTTTTATTTTAATTTGATTAATTTATGTATATAATATATAAATATATATCAGGGTCTGGTCCGGATATCCCAATCAGGGCCTGATCCGATTATCCCAATCAGGGTCTGATCCGGTAATCCCAATCAGGACCTGATAGGGCAAAAGCGTTACACTCATGATCAGGGCCCAATCAGGCTGTCCTACCAATGCCTGATCCAGGTTAGGGCAAACTTGATCAGGGCCTTACTTGAGCCCTGACAAATTTCTGCTCGGGTACTTAACTTAAAATTTTTTTGTGCAAAAAATTTTCTCATTCTTCACGAATTTTTAAAAACTTTTTAAAAAGTTAATTATAATATACTTAACTGTAATAATTAACTGTAGACTGAATCTATTTAATTGTTTAATATTTTGTACTTATAAGTACAAATTCATTGTAGAATCGAAAACAGCATTGTCAAACTTACAGTTGTGAGGGATCTTGCTTATTAACCTTAAAGCATATAATTTAAATTTTTATCTTGCATCTCCTGTTTACTCAAGAATTTCCAGATGTTTTTTGTTAGCAGTAATTGGTGAAATACTTATTATGTTGCTCAAAAATTATTCTATTTGAAATATGACAAGTGATCTAAAGCAGGTATGGGTGAAGTTAGTTTTCGAATCCAAACTTGGATCCATACCTTCATAAGAGCCTATGTGACAAAGAGTTTTATGATACCATTGGAAAAATCATCAATAATGCCAAAACTTGGACTAAATAAAATAAAAATAAGAAATAATTAACAAACTTGCTGCACTCAGAAAAAAAAAACGATTCGTTTGTTACTTATGCGCTATAGTAACTCCAAAATTGTAAACATAACGTACGTTTTTCTAAAATTTACTAGTGCAAAGTATTGATAATTTAAGTAATATTATCCTGTGCCACGTTAATAAAGCAAAACTGGAATTGTAAAATTTTTGAAAATAAATTTACTACTGAAACAGTAAATTTTGAAAGATAAAAACAAAGTTACCTAATGGTCGTTACATTTACTTAACAATTTTGTAAAACATAACCGTCGAAAAATGCTAAATTTACATGGCAAATAGTGCTAAACATACTTATACACACGCGTATATATAATCCACTATTTACCCAAAGAGATTAACTTAAGTATGCTGGAAATTGCTTATATGATACGTACTTTTTACTAAGGCATCTTTAAATTTACGTTTTCATAGTTTGAAAATTACGTATGACTTCGAGTATTAAAGTCATATAAAACGTAAATTTTACTTAAAATAATAGTAAAATTTACATATGTAGCTGTCAATTTATGCAGCACATGTTCTTACGTTTTGGCGTGGCGTTTTGTTTGTTTACTAATTTTGAGAGATATATGTATTTCTTTTTTTTTATATTGTATTTTATGTTTTGCTCTATACCTAAAAATCTAGATTCAAAAAAATCTTTTTAGGGTGAAAACTCACTTTTTTTGACCAAATAAAACACGTAATGTCAAATAATAAATTGATCTGAGAGCAAAAAATGTCAGAACAATGTTTTGGCAAAAAGAATTTGACATATATATAATTGTTATTTCTGTGTTACCTTAGTTACATTATTATTATTGTCGGAATAAATTTGAAATGTTTAGGTCTATATAATTTTAAAATAACTACAGTATCGATAAATTGAAATGCTGTGAAATTGAATTTTTATGAATAAAAAGGAATCATTTTTATGTTATTTTAAAAAAATAATAAAAATGTAATAAAAATAAATAGTGGTCAGTCTGTGAATCGAACCCTCGAACGTCCTTAACTTAAGCATCAACATAATATTCATAAATAAATTGATGTAAATAATTATTTAGATAGACGAATGGTTAATGCTGCTGCCTTGCACACAGAGGTCTGGGGATTGAATCCGGGTTAAGTCCAAAATAAATATTAATAATAAATAGCATTTTATCTTTACAGGGCCCTTCTTAACCGCTGTTAATCATTGCCGTGTATAAAATTCTCTCACCCTGAATTGATAAAAAAACGATTAATAATTGCAAAAAAACTAAATTTTTTTCATTTTTTTGGTGAGACAAGATGGTAGCATAATAGTAGCATAACAGCGCAAAATGTTTTACATGCTTTTAAGTAGATTTTACTTAGTCAATTTTGTTTAGTTTACTTATGCCTCCGCTGGCTCAATTCGTACGTCATTTTCAGTTAAATTTACATATACTTTACGTTAAATAAGCTATCTTTTTTTTCTGAGTGTTTAAATTTATAAGCATTTGAAGTGTACTTGAAATTATGAACAAAATTAAGGAAAAATGGTAATATTTTTTTCATTTATTTAATGTCAAATTAATATTTAAGAACAAAATTAATTCTAAACGTTTGAACGGATCTGTTATGGATCTCTAGACCAGACCGGACATGAAACTGTTGAATGGATCCGGCATGGATCTTTAAGATAGATCCGGAATAGATCTTTGAAATGGATCCGGAATGAATCTTTGAAATGGATCCGGAATGGATCTTTGAAATGGATCCGGCATGGATCATTTAAACGGATCCTGTACGGCGTGACGATTTTTCAACATGTCCGGATCAGGAGGCCTGATTCATCCCTGATCAGTCTTCAGGCAATCCTGATCCGGATCGGACCCTATACTGATCTAATTTCTAGTCGGGGCTATATACAATACTAGCTCTGGTCGGACTTGCTCGACGCATCCCGTTTGCTCCCGAAACTACACAGTAAAAAATCGTTCGTTCACGCACGGTCGTTCTGTAAAAAAACGGTTCGTTAAAAATTAAAAAATTTGTTTGTTTGTTATTTTTAACGAATCAAATTATTTAGCGCATGCAGGTACTCAGATTTTAACAAACAAACGCACCAAATGTACGCAATCACTATTTTTATACTGCGACGATCTGTTGTACGTTCTATAGTATCATAAAAAAGTTCTACAAACATATGATAAACGAACAGTGGGTCGTTCTTTTTACATCAACGTACGGTTTGTAAAACATGTAAATACTGCTCCGTTCGTTCCGTAGATTTTTAATATATTTCTTTCAGAGATTTATTTAGTATAAAGAAATTTTGACATATGGCGACATACCATAAATTCATTTTGTCAATCGCGTTTAAATTGGTCTTTTTTTTAAATAAAATTATTAAAAATATAGTATTAATTTTAAAAAAATATACTAATAAGTGAAAAAAAAACAAAATACATATGTGGAAACTGGTGCACCAATTTTTTTAATTTATCAGTGAAACTAATAAATTTGTGGACTATAAAAATAAATAAAATGTGTACAAATATTTTTGTGTACAGGAAAGTGTCAGGAAAAAATGATGTTCCTTCATTTGAAAAGGGGTGATATTAGGTGATATGAAAATTATCTGCCGTTCTTATCACTAGATTGTGTTGTGGCCATATATCTGGCACTAATAATTCGAATTGTTTCAAAAGAACTCGTGCGTAAAATGTGGAATGGAATAATTAACAATATTGTGAAATTTGTATTGCATAACATCAAACTGATGTAACATTGTCTTATATTGCTAAATACACAAATAAAAATTTGGTGGATTTATACCATATTGTGAAATTCGTTTTCCGTAAAATCGTTACCGTTACCGTTTAATATTTTGCAATACGAACTTCATAATATGTTCCTAAATCACGTTTATGTGTTCGGGAACAGAACCCCTGTAAATTTTGATGTTAGTTATGCACCTTGCTCTGTCCGACAAGTCACTGAAAACTCCAATGTTATTTTGCAACTGGTCGAACCTGTTGTCAAGATGAAACGGACATAGTAAACATCAACCATAAAGTAAACATCAACCCCACGATACAGAACAATTTAGACCTAACTAAATTAATGAAAGTGGATGACCATTTATATCACAAAAGGATGTTCTGAAAGGTAATTTTTATTAAAATTGTAGTATTGTATTGCATTCATGAACCAAAAGTGAAATTCTAACCACCACTTTTTTTGGCATTTCTCGACGTTTTAGGACCTACTGATTCTAAAACAGCAAAAAAAAAATGTATATCTATCTGCCGGCCGGCCAGCCGTTCGTCACAACTGACGAAATCTAGAAAACGGCTGGAGGGATTTCAAATTTTTTTAAAAACAGGTTTACTCAATGGAAAGAGCCGAACGAACGATGTGTTCGATGTTCGATGTGTTTGGTACAGGAAGTGTGTCAAAAAAATTGTCCAGTGTGTCAAACAAGGAAATTTGTATATTTTTTGCTTAAAAAACGTTCATTTTAAGTGATTACGAATGGAACCATTGAATTTGAAGAAATCTTGATGGTCGGGATTGGTATGTGAGACCAAAAACTAGATTATTGCATTATAAGTTTGGCTTGTCAAAAAAATATTGTCAAGTGTGTCAAAAGAAAGATTTTCATTTATTTTATTATCCAATTTTTTGGAAAAAAGATTAATTATTTGTATGACATGAAATTTTATTATTATTATAGAGAATTATGGCATTATAAGTTTGCCGAAAAATAATGTCAAGTGTGTCAAAAGAATGATTTTCATTTCTGTTTTTAGAAAATAGTAAAATTAGTTATGTGGATGAAATGAAATGTAATGAACATGATATTATTATTATTGAGAATTTTATTGCATTATAAGCTTGTTAAACATATGATCCATTTATTTTTTAGCCAATTTCTTAAAAAAAAAATTCTTGAAAAAAAACTTTTACTGTTTGTATGACGTAAATGTGACATGGACATTCTTGAATTTGTTAGTTTTTTAAATAGTTTTTGAATTTTGAAAAAAGTTTCGATTTTTGATTTTGAGTTTTTGCAATATTTCCAGAATTTTTGGAAAAAGTTTAATCTTTGATTTTATAATAATTTTTGGAATATTTTTAGATTTTTTCACACTGTTTTTGATTTTATTTTATTTTTACAACATTTTTGGCATTTTGAAAGAATTATGAATTTGTGATTTCGTAATATTTTCTCGAAGTATTCGAAGTTTTCTCGTAATATTTTCTTTTTTCTGATTGTATCATCTTTTCACTAAATTATGTTAATTTATGATCTGTTATGATTTTCCGACAACGTATTGATGTTACGTGTTAGTTTTGTAATAAATTTCTAAACAGGGATAAAAAATACATTAACAAAGAATTATGTTTGATATACATCGCTGCCCAAAACTAAAAACAATGTCCTCATTAAAGTTTTATGCCGAAAACTATATCAAAATCCTTAACCAAAACCGAAGTCTTAATATCTCAGAGCTTGAGATTTCAGCCCCTCCATATGTTTCTATTATATTTTCAACATTAGCAAATTTTTAATTTGTTAGAAACTTGACGCACTGAATAAAATATTCGATTTTTAAACGATATAAGATGGTCAACTTCATCGTGGATATGGCGAATCGAGCTCTGAAATCGATTCAAAACCTGCGAAGGTTTTAGAACGGTGTAGTTCAACCAATGTTAAATACTTAAGTTTTGAAATGAAAAATATATAATATAAGGCCAAAGTTAATTTCTTTCATGGAAATTGTTATTAACTTCATTCAACTTCTGTTAAACTATATGTAAAATCAACCTCATTCTGTTGGCAGGACAAATCTTTAATTGTAGTAGTTGTAATCAAAGTGAAATTGTTTCTAAGTACACTCCAAAAAAACAAAATTCATAAAGATTCAATAAACGCTGTTTATAAAATTTTATAACCAAATTATACGTGAAATCTATAAATTTTTTCATAAATAATACGAAATATTTATAACATCTGCTTATCGTTTGATAACTCATTTATGTATACTATAAACCAGTATTTATAAAAGAATAATCGTTTTTTTTGTAAGTTTATATATTTAGTAAATATATTTTTGAAAGTATGAATATGATTATAAAATTTTCAACCGGAATTCATAAATAAATTCGTGATATTTATAAACACAATAGTTATTAATTGATAACTTTGACCAATACTTCATGAACTTCTATTCGTAAGAATAATAATGTGTTTATTAGCGCCAACTCATTACAAAAATTCGCAAATTTAATATATTTTTTTACAGATATTATAACATTTTTTTTCAGTGTTTTTTCCTTTGTTTGAATAATAAATTGTTTACTTCGGGGTGAGGTTGACTTCAATATTTTTTCAGTGTAGGCTTTTGAATGCCTAAGCCTACTTTCCAAGCAGATTTGGCTATCAACGTCTGAAAAAGGTGTAGTTAAGTTCTAAAGGATTTTCAAACAACTAATAGATCTGGAGGTATGGATTTGAGAAAAGCATTAAGCGACAAATAAATACAATCTTTAGATTATAGTTTATTTCTATTTACAAAAACATATTGTAAATATTTTATAAAATTAATAAAATTTTAAAAAATTTCTACAGAAATGCGTGTTTTTTCATTTTTATTTTTCAGATTTAAAGATTTACATAAACAGTGCCTGTTCCTAAACAATCAAAACGTAACTTTAAACAGTTTTTTATTAAATTTTAACAAAGGTTCAATAATTTTCCAACAATAAGTTTACATATTTATATATATATTATATGTTCATCCAATCTTAAGAATTATATGCAGCTGCCCAATTACCGTCATGAGGCGTCATAAACTAACAATTGTCTATCCATTGAACGAACAAAAAATACCCCAAAATTTACTCCAAAAAACTTTGTGGTATAAGTCCAACTAACAGGTTAAGTACAAACCAATCATTGTGCAATAATTATCGGATAGTGTAACGAACCATAGTCACATACACATATTATCTAACGAACTTTGTTTTATGACTAGAACGGACAATAATCTCGCGAGTATGCTCTAAAATTAAAAACGGACCGATTTAACGAACGAAAGATATTCAAATATTGAATTTAACGTACTCTGTTTTATAACTTAAACGAACGTGTTCTATGTTTAATATAAAAATAAATGTTAATTCGGCCAGATTAACGAACCATAAATACTTATTATAACCAAAAATAGCAACAATAAATAATGTAGTTCTCAATTAAACGAACAATGCTGTATAACAACAAAGAACGAACGTTTTATGATCTATAAATTGTATTTTAATCAGCGCTAAGCCAAACGTCCCAAAAGGGGTTTTTAAAAAAATTTCATTTAATAATTAACGAACGAGACGAGGTTTAAATAAACTAACGCTTGCAAGATTTTTGAAAAAAAATAATAACATACGGGCGTTCGTCAAAATATTTTTTCTTGAAAAATATTAAAAATCGCACCATTGAACGAACCATTGTGATACGACCTATAGCGGTGCAAAAACGCTGTTACAAAAGACGAACAATTTTTAACTGTGTATCATCGGTGACAATCAGTGTGGTTTTCGTCCTAAACGTTCAATCACAGATGAATGTTGCTCCTTAAGAATGATACTGGAAAAAGGTTAGGAGTACAACATCAGCTCTACGTTGATATCAAGCAAGCATATGATAGTATCAGCTGCGACAAGGTTTGGCTCTTTTGCCATGGTATTCCAGAGAAACTTGCCCGAACACCATAATTTGGACAATTTAATTTGGCATTTGAATACAACATAAAAAAGCTGAATCGAGATACAAAACTGCGTTTTAATATAATCTTGAATATGTGGATGACATTGATCAACTCGGACGTGGACCAAGCGATATCAAAGATAGTTTGACACAGCTTAGAAAAAATCCTAAACGTCTTGGGTTATGCATAAACACCGGCAAAACGATACTTTTAACAACATCCAGGAATATATTTCCCGAAATTTTAATAATGGCAACTATGAAGTAGAACGCATGGAAAGCTTTAAATATCTCAGGTCTGTTATAACATCGTCCAATGACATTCAGGCAAATATCAAAGCACTACCTCATACAGAGTTTTCGCCGCACATTCAAAACTTCTGTCAAATATGTTGTATTACTACGGTCTGAAAGACCTAAGTATTACATTCATGAGCTCAAAGTGAAATTCTTACCCTCACTTTTTTGGCATTTCCCGACGTTTTAGGATCTACTGATTCTAAAAAAGCAAAAAAATAAAAATGTATGTTTGTCTGCCGGCCCTCACAACCTACGAAATCTAGAAACCGATGGACGGATTTCGAAAAATTTTTTTTCTAAAAATAGGTTTACTCAATGGGAAGAGCCGAAAGGACGATGTGTTCGATAACTGTACCGGAAGTGTGTCAAAAAAATCGCCAAGTGTGTCAAAACAAGGAAATTTGAAGGAACAATCTTTCATTTTAAGTGGAACAATCTTTCATTTCAATTTTTTGGAAAAAAATAAAATTACATAATTATATGTTTGAAAAACAATTTTATTATTATTATTGAGAATTATGGCATTATAAGTTTGTCAAAAAATAATGTCGAGTGTGTCAAAAAATGATTTCATTTATTAATTTAGCCAATATTTTGGAAAAAAAGTAGCCGTTTTTAGACGTAAATGTAATTGAAAATAAAATTGGACATGGAAATTTTTGAACTTGTTATAGTTTTTGAAATATTTTTGGAATTTTGAAAAAATGTTGTATTTTTGATTTTGTAAGAATTTTTGGAATATTTTTAGAATTTTGAAAAAAGTTTGAATTTTTAAGAATCTTTGGAATATTATTGGAATTTAGAAAAAGTTTAAATATTTGATTTTATTTTAATCTTTGGAATACTTTTGGAATTTTTCAATTTTTGATATTGTTATAATTTTTGCAATATTGTTAGAATTTTGAAAAAACAAAAATAGACTTTTTGAATTTTATATATAAGTATTTCTAGAATTTTGAAAAGAGTTTCAATTTTTGATTTTGTAATAATTTTTGCAATATTTTTAGAATTTTGGAAAACGTTTGAATTTTCGGAATATTATTGGAATTTAGAAAAAGTTTAAATATTTGATTTTATTCTAATTTTTGGAATATTTTTGGAATTTTGAAAAAAGTTTCAATTTTTGATTTTGTTATAATTTTTGCAATATTTTTCGAATTTTGAAAAAAATAGACTTTTTGAATTATATATATATTTAGAATTTTGAAAAAAGTTTCAATTTTTGGTTTTGTAAGAATTTTTGGAATATTTTTAGAATTTTGGAAAAGTTTGAATTTTTAAGAATTTTTAGAATATTATTAAAGTTTAAATATTTGATTTTATTCTAATTTTTGGAATGTTTTTGAAAATAGTTTGATTTTATTTAATTTTTACAATATTTTTGAAATTTTGAAAGAAATATGAATTTGTGATTTTGTAATATTTTAACGCTAAATGGAGAGGTTTTTGAGTAGTTTGATGAGTGTATCATCTTTTCACTAAATTATGTTAATATATGATCTGTTATAATTTTCCGGCAACGTATTGATATTTCGTGTTAGATTTGTAATAAATTTCTAAACAGAGATAAAATTCTTGTACTTTTACAAAGAGTTTTATGTTTGATATACTTCGCTGCCCAAAACTAAAAACCATGTCGTCATAAAAGTTTTTTGCCGAAAACTATATCAAAATCCTTAACCCAGACCGAAGTCTTGATATCTCAGAGCTGTGCGATTTCAGCCCCTCCATTTTTACAGTTGAATTCAACAAACTTAAATAATTTTAATTAATATTTTAACCATTTTTATTTACGAAATTTTTAGATTTTTTGACATTTTAAAAATATTAGTACATAATTTTTAATATTAAAATTTTTATGTTTGTAAACCGTGTAAGAGCGAAACCGCATAAATCCAGTCTCGTGTAAATCGAGAGATGGGTGTAGAAAACTTTTCAGGACTTCAAATAATTGCAACTTTCTCACAAAAGTTGGTCAGATTTGTCTGTGGAAAAAAACGTTCGAAAAACAAGTCCGACAAGGTGTAAGCAAAAAGCAATATTTGGGCCTGCTCTGAGTTGTTCCATATACCTGCATATATATATTCTTTAAGTTGTCTTGTTTATAAAAAAAACAAACAAAAGTAATAATCTTGCATACAGAGACTCTAAACGCGTCGAGCGTAATTTCCATAATTTTCGTTTTCTTAAACAAAAGATTAAAATTTTATTATTTTTTCATAATTTTGCCGTCATTTAGCTGTAGAATATATTCTTATCTATCGCTCAATTAAGTTGTAAAACTATAATATTTGTTCGAAAACGATTATAACGATTTTGTTTATTTATCATGTATGATTAATGTTCGTATTATAGATACCTTAAACCGTTTTGTTAAATTAAATTAATCTTGCGATAAAATTCATATAATTGTATAGAATTAAATTGTTTATTTAGATTAGATTAGAATTATTAGAGAAATAATTTCATTATCACAGAAAGTCTCTATACATATTGAGTTTTAAATATCCATTTCAGTTTTAGTATTGTAAAAAAATCACATTAAAGCAATAATCACGTTTTAAAAGAATATCGCATTCTTATAAATTCAAACCACTTTAACACAAATACTATTATGCAGATATCACTATTGATGACTATGTCACCATATGTAGCGAACAGTTTCATTTTAGTAAATAGAAAGATAAACTTGAAACGTGGTTGCAAATTTAATGAGTTTAACAGAGGAAAATTTTAGAATAACAAAGGAAAGACAGACAAAATAAATTTTGAAAATAAAAAAAATCAATTTTTCAAGGATTTAAAGAAAAACGGTCACAAATGCTGAATTTAGCTGTTTACAATCGAAAACAGAACAGAATGAACTGTTTAGGATTGTACAGACAATCGTCATAATCCGCTTCTTCACCTTTTTTATTTAGTTCCGAAATGCGACAGCACAGATTGGCGACCTTGTGGGGATCGCAGACTTCACGCGATGACATTAATAGATCGTTACCCAGGTCTTGTTCATGAACGAAAGACAAAAGGATTGAATTTTGTTTATGAATCATCGATCATCGATGCGATCTTCTTAGTTTTGTTAGCCACAACTCACCAGATTTCTAAACATGATAGCCGACCATCTTCAGAGAGTAGCTATCAACGATTTTCCAAACCAACTTCTACCCGGCAAGTGCGGCGCTTTATTGGTATGGATAGCAATATTCGCTGATGAACCCCTCACTTAGCCGAATTACTTGGTCCAATACATTCACATGTTGCTATACTTAAAAAAGACAAAAAGAAAGATTTGGTTTGGCCACTTCAGGATAAGTACAGTACAGACCCCTCCAACGTTGTTAATAGGGTTCTATTGGAGCAGTTTAGCGGGGGGATGTTGGAAACCATTAGCATTTTGCTAAAAACATTTTTGATATTTCGTTGAGGACAATTCTCTATCTTAACCGACCACACACATTTGAAAACTGACACGGAGTCAAAGTCTCACAAAAATCTCCGCCAGTCACACGACTCAGAATATATTTCACAATTTACGACCGAATTAGGCTATATCACGGTTGAGAGTAACGTGGTAGCAGACGCTGTGAAGACCTTATTAATATCAAGTATCTCCAAAACATCATACAGCCCTAAACAAGGCAAACCTCTGCAGTTTGCAAGAAGCTGACGAGAAATTACAAAAAATTTGCAACAACAACATTTGTTCGAATGAATCAATCAAGCTTTTAATTTTTTGATACGCTGACATCCGTATGGATGAAAGCACTGGCAAAAATCGCCCCTACAATCCGGATAGAAGGTATTCGAAAAACTTCACAATCTGTCATTCTCAAAGTTTAAGCATCGGGTAAATTGGGTTTTCTCTTTTACAAATTTTTCTGGATCAGTGTTTTTTTTTATAATTCGAGTTAATCACTTAGGTTATTGACCTCTAATGCTTTATGCACGTGTTAACGATAGGAAAGGAAAGTTAAAAGGTTGGTATTTAGGGATTTGGGATAGGACTGGAGTGATAGTGTTGATGTACTGCTGATTTAAAAGCATGAGGATTGTAAGTAGCAGGGCAAACATTTTTGGGTAATCGATTCCACCAGTATACCGAACGTGGAAGGAAGGTGTTATTATAGCTAGATCTTCTCACATAGCTAGATCTTCTCACATAGCTAGATGTTCTCACATAGCTAGATGTTCTCACATATCTTGTGGCTCGTGACGATTTGCGTAATGGTGGTATTAAATCATTAACTTCTTTAGAGCATTTACCGTAGTAGTATCTGTAGAATACTGTAAGAGCTCCAACCACTCTTCTATGATGGAGAGAATCCATATCCGATGTTATCATTGGATCATCAATCAGTTTTAAAGCACGTCTGTGAACTCTGTCTACAAAATTTAAAGAGGTTTCAGGTGCTGCAGCCCATAAATGGGAGTCGAATTCGAGGATTGGTCGTATATATGCCTTATAGATCGTAGCAGTTTCAGATGGAGAGAAAAAGCTTTTACAGCGACGCAGGAAGTCAAGTCGTTGGGATCCCAATTTTGCAACAGAAAGAATATGATCATGCCATTTTAGTTTGTGATTGATATTAGTACCCAACAGCTTAAGCGTAGGCGAGTTTATTATTGGTTGGCTGGAAAACGTTGCATTGCAGCTATATAGCGAGGTTTTATGAGACAAAACACACGACTTCCAGGATTAATTCAAGATCTTCATCCAAGGATTAAACCATTTTTATACGATGAAAATTGGTGGTTAGACTAGATGGGTTTTTTTAAATGAATAGGAATGGAAGATAGTACTGCCGTCGGCAAAGCTATATATTGGGTTAGTGGTGATAGATAACAAATCGTTGATAAAAATCAGAAAAAGGGTTGGTGATAGAACCGAAGCCTGGGGAACACCGGCTTAGATTGGGAATTTATCCGACATGGCACCATCCAGCACTACTCTGATAGATCTTTGGGATAAAAAGTCTTCTAACCAACAGATCAAGGTCTTACAGACTCCAAATGAAATTAATTTATTGTTAAGGGCCCGATGCCAAACTCTGTCAAACGCCTTGGATATGTCAAGGGAAATAATATGAGACTCACCAAAGTTATGAATTGTTTTACCCCATTTCTCCATGAGGACTGACATGATGTCACCAGTAGACCGTGTTTTACGAAATTCATATTGGCGGTCGTGGAGAAGATTGTTGTTTTCGAGATATGCCATTAGTTTATAATTAATAATTTTTTCCATAACTTTAGCAAGTATCGAGGTTAATGCAATTGGGTCAGACCTGTTGCCCTTTTTCGAGACTGGTTGAACATTAGTCAGTTTCCACATTGATGGGTAAATACCCGAGCTTAAGGACAAATGAAAAAGAATAATAAGTGGGTAGACCAGGGTATCCGCGCAACGTTTAAGTACAATAGGTGGTATACCGTCCGGACCAGCAAATTTGCTAAGATCTAGATTAAGCAATGTTGACCGCAAAATTCTTGGACGAAAGTAAATTTTGTTCATTGATGATTGGATAGGTGGAATGTTAGGCGGATTTATACCGGAATCATCGACCACAGAGTTAGCAGCAAAACTTGCCGCAAGTAGATCTGCCTTCGCTTTGATTTCCATTACAGGGTTTCCTTGGTTATCCATTAATGGTGGAATAGAAGATTTGATAAAGTTATTGCCAACCTCTCGGATAAAATTCCAATATGACCGGCTGCTTTTTGTAGCGCGTAAAATTTTGCGCTTAGCATTGGAATTGAAAAGAAATTTAGCTTTATTAAATATACTATGACAGTTGTTTCTAGCCCTAATATACAGAGATCTGCTGCTGGGAGATTTAGCACTCTGGTATTTGTCAAACGCCAACATTTTGTTGATTTTGGCCATAGAACATTCATCAGAAAACCAGGATTTGGCCCCATTTTTCTTTTTCACAATACTTTGGAATAAAAATGTTCATACCCAGTAGAATAATGAATGTGATCAATGCAGTTGCTTGATTAACATTTTTATTCTGCAGAAACAAACGCCAATCGATTTCGTTGTAAAATTTATTGAGTTTCTGCCAATTACATCTATTGTAGTGCCAAACCTTTCGAGGAGCAGACAATTTTAGACTTGGCGCTCGAGAACTTATTTGAAAATAGGCAGAAACTACACAGTGGTCTGATCTACCTAGAGAAGCATCGACTGAGCAAGTATATTTACCGGAATGTGTTGTCATGAAAAGATCAAGTAAATTAGAAGAATGGCTGGCAATATTAGGAATATGGGTTGGCCTATCTAGTAGTTGTGTAAGCTGATTAGAATCAGCCAAAAATTTAGCATATTGCCCGTTGCCCCCATATTGTGAACGTTATTGGTTAAAAACATGTATCGCCTGCTAAAATTCGAAAGTTCGCCACACCCGTCGTCCAGACCGGACGAATTAACGTTACGTCTGGACGGGTGGAGCATATACACATGGACCTAGCTTGTACATCATTACCACAGTCAAATAGTCACCTATTTGTACTGACAATAATGCATGACTTTGGTGAACATGAAACGACTTCTGCAGGGCAAGCATTTATGGCCCAGCCTAGCATATCTGAAGATTTAGTGAACCACCTGAGATAACAAATGACCCAGGAAGTCAATTGAAAATTAATTTCTTATCAACGACTTACCCTATGTCACATAGTATAAGGACGACGGTCCTTGGAGGAATCCAGCTATATTCTTCTCTGTCGCCATCGACAAATCCAATCTTACTGGTCAGTAAATTAGGACAGTTGATGCAGAACCCCGTACCACAAAATACTCAGCGGCTCTCTCGATGAAGTATTTCGTTATATGCAGAAATGAATATAGTAAAACCACATCTATTTCCATCTAAGCAATGTTTTCCACTTTTCCAAAAATGTCAAAAATTTTGAAAAAATTTTCCCCTTCAACAAAAGCCCCACCTCCTCTCTTACTTCGAACATTAGAAAAGAAAAATTTGAAAAATTCCCGGTTATAGAAAATATAAGGATTGAATGAATCGGTCGGCTCATTATTTCAAATGTTATTTGGAGGGGGTTGAAAGTGAAAATATTAAAAAAAATTAACTGTTTGCAATCTGCAAAATTATGTACACGGAACCCTCGGCGAGCGAGTTATATTCGCACTTGTCTTGTCCGACTTTTTTTATTTTAAACTATTAGAATCTTGTACAGACAGCATAAACAACCTTGTCTATAAATTTTGAGACCAATCGGTTTCTTCTAAATTGCAAGTTCTAAAAATCCAATCCGACCCGATCTTTAAAAGAAAGAAAAAGTTTCAATAGCTAAGAAACTAAAACAAAGATACACGAACAACAGACCGATTTACAAAAATTTTTGTTACATTTTATAACGACTAAACTGTATACTGTATAGTAAATAAAAAATAATCCAAATTAATTTTTCTTCCATTTTATAATTGTATAAGGGAATTCACCCAGTACGTGCTAGGTGTCAATTTTTTTTATCAATTTCATTACCAGCATAATTCAAATTTTAGAAACGTGTTTTATATACAACGGTAAAGGATTACGCTCTAGTTGACATCTTGCTCATTTTGGTAAATAAAAAAGCCCTCAAAGGAAAACCAACTTCCGCACTAAAATTTTGATAATCAATGAATCATACATAATACCATTGATATTACTATAATTATTTTTGTTTTATTTATTAATTAAAATTCTTTTGAAATAAAAATTGCAGTTTTTATAGAAAAAAAAATTGTTTATGCTCTACTAAGTTTTTATTCTTTTCTTCGATTATGCAAAATTACAACAATAACAAAATATGGAAACTAATTAGATTTTTTTTTTATTGAAATAAGGTGAACTTTAGATAATTGAAAAAAAGAATATACATAAGATTATCTACAGTTATCTATTCGTTTAAGTAGTTTTCATTCTTGACATGCATATATTGTTTTTTTCAAATTTAATTGGGTGAAAAACTTTGGCACAATTCGAATCTTTAGTTATTCTTTTATAAAAAGAGAACCAAATTACATAAAAATCATTAATCGCAAAACTTAATACCAGATGCTACTACCACAATTAACAAATTAAAATAAAATCAGATGGAGATACTATACCCCTGAATTTTTTTTATAAAAAAAAAATGACGCAAATGATTTCAAAATAAATGTTTAATCCACATTTTCTATAATTTACATAAATGGCTGGTTAGTTTTCTACAAAACAAAAAAGAAATTAAAATAAAAATCTCATCCATTTTTTTTCCGATTAAAATTGCTAGAAATTTTCCAATGGAAAACAAACCCTACATTAATTTTCGTTATGTATGTATATGTATTTGTTTTACGTTCAAAGATTAATTTTAACGAGAACAATAATCAGCATAAATTTGTAGTAGAAAGCTTACATTTATTTATTTATTTTCGAAAATGTATTTGCTAAATGGTAAATAAAATAATTACCGATACGGCTTAATGTGAAAAAAATCAATATTTGAGTATTAAAAACTTATAAACGGAACTCATAGAAATGTTAATTAATGTTAATACATAAACACACAATAAAAGCGTAAGTTTGACATTTTTCACACCCAGAGAAATTGTGTGGAAAGATCCTTTAATCCTGGTGAAATTAAACAATAATCATAAAGCAAAGCAATTCACGGTTATTTTATATTTATTTACAGAGATTTTTTTTTAAAGAATTTGATTTGTGCAATAGTTCATGAGATTAGAAAATTTGTCAAATACTTTGTTTGTTTTTTGACGTGAAATAAACATCTCTTGCTGTGTGAAAAGGGTTTCGTATATTGTTTTTGAACGAAAGGAAGTCATGGAACTCACGACGCAGACCTGACCTTTAATAAAGAAAAATGAAAACCAGAATGTTAAAGGTGTAACGTTAGAGATGACGCCAAGAACTTTTTTTTATGCTGAAATTAAAAATGGGGGAGCACTTAAAAAAAATGTGAAAAACAATTTTTTTCCTTAAACTTTGGGGATAGATAATACTTTATGAGAAAACATGTATCAAATTTTTTCAGATTTTTTGACTAACACCATGACTGTAAGTGGCACTCACAAAATTCAATATTTTGTCTCAACCACAAACTAGTGAAATTTGAAGATTTTGATTAATTTTAGTTTTATAGTGGGAATCGACCAGGTACTGACCCCAAAAATATCCTAAGGTGAACAATGTTTTTAAAAAACAAAATGGTGAATCAAATATTTCGAGAAAAACTGTGTTTATGTTTGACTAATAAATGAATTAAATAAAAAAATTTTGCCACCATAAACAGTTATTTGTAAAATTCAACCCAACGGAAAACTATATTAGCAAATACTGTTTTTCATATTGTTATATCCACGGAACCCTCAGCGAGTGAGTTATATTCGCACTTGACCCGACTTTTTTATTTAGATGAATGAAAGATAGTATAATTCAGAAGCTTACTTTTTATATAAAAAGGTGTTAAGGTTCTAAGAAGAGTATCTAAGAGTAACAAGAGTTTTATAGACGTTCGGTGACAAATCTTTTTTCTATTTGTTTTATTGATTCAAAGGTTTTAGATATAGCAACAATAACGGGTTATATTTTTTTAATAATTATTACTTTTACTGTACTTTTGGTGTACTTACTTAAATTACTTTTAAATTACTTAAATTACTAAATTACTTTTGGTGTACTTACAGCTTTATTTGAGCAACAAAATTGTTGTAATTGGATTTCCAATAGATATCACAACATGCGCACTAAGGTACTGATGAACGCAGTTATATATTAAGAAGCAAATTATATAAATATAAAGCAATAAAGGAAAAGTGCTTTGCGCTGGAGGTTGATCCTTGTCTGTTAGATATGACTGCCAAGCATCAACCTCGTTTACCAAACACTTTTGCCCAGAATTTATAAGTACTCTAAAATCTTGTATAAGCTGCACGTTCATCCAAACGCTACATGTTGGTGCATAACACAATACATGCAATGATATATCAAACCATTAATTTGCGGTATATTATTTTATAAGAGTGACTAAATTGTGGAACTCTGTTCCCCGCCTCAGTTCTTCCTGGCGAGTTTGGCCCTTAGAAATGTAAAGCAAATTCGTATGTCATTATTTATAAAACTCAGCCAAATAACCTTTAAATTTTCTCCATTCCACTCTAGTTGATTCTAGTTGACTTGATTTTTTTTTGACTATTTCAAGACTAAATAAAGAATATTTTATATTCTGCAAAATATATATTGTCTAAATAATTAATTAAATAAATCACTTGCATAATACTAGTCTGACAAAAACTAAATTCGAATAAGCTCCTATAGTTGAAATAATAAAAGCAATAGTTGCCACCAGTTTAACATATTTAACTAATGGGTATCCCGCCCCACCCCCCCCCCCCCAACAGACCTACAACCAATTTGTCAATCAATTCGAAAACGAAAATAAACGAAATAAAATTTAGTGTAAAAATCCCCTAAATTTTATTTCGTTTATTTTCGTTTTCTATTGTTTGACAAATTGATTGAAGGTCTGTAGCCTGCTTATCTTGTTTTGCAAAGAAAGAACAAATCAATTTTATGAATTGTTTCTTTAATTTCTAATCAATAGAAAATATTTAAAAACAATGAAAATTATGACTAAAATAAAAGTTAAGATACAGAAGAAAGGAAACTTTAAATATTTTTTTTAAATCTTTCCCTATGCATGAATTTCATTTTTGATTTTTCGAAAAAAAAGAAAGTGAAAAATGAATTTAAACACAACTGAAATTTTAAAACAAAAATTTTTTTAAGCCTGAAATAAATTAAATCTAAAATAATACGTCTATCCACTCCCCAAGCAAAGCATAAACTAAATTGAAATTTGAAGAGAAAATGTAAAATACTAAATAGAAATTTAATAAATTTCGTTTATGTTTCGTTTTTTATTTTTCTTCTTTCCCTACCGTATAGGTATACTCTTCAGTCGTCTTTTCTATGGAATGCTACGCTTTTTCGTTTTTTGTGTATTATATTATATATATAGATTTTCGCAAAATAGTCTCGGTAAAGTTTCAAAAGTCTTGATATTGAAGCAATTTTTAGACTATTACAACTGTGCTTCTATAAGAAATTTAAACAATAACAACTGAAACTAATTCAATCCTAATGGCAGCTATAACTTCTATAACCTTTTTCGGAAGCTTTATCTAGAGTTGTGTAGATAAGTTTCGGTAAAGCTTCTAATATTAAATATAGAAGGATTTTAGAAGGTTTCACTCCAGTGGTGGGCAAAGCTTCTCTGTGGAAGTTCTATCGAAACTTTATAGAAGTAAAATTTAACTAGCTTCCACTTAGAAGCTTTATTTAAGCTTAAACATGTATAAATGCTCTGAAATGGAATCTTCCCCAAACTAACGAATCAAATCTTTCTAGCATCACGTCAAAATCTCATCAAAAATAAAAAAAAGCCATTGCAACCATTTTACATTGTCAAACTTTTCATCTAATCGATCGAAATTAAATTTTCAATCTTTTCGCAAATTTAATAAACCGAAAGAAAATTTTTCGAATCCAATCATTAAATTTCTATTCCAAAGTGGAATTGTCTAAATATGTAAAAACAATCGAAAATCATTCCGTGAAACTTAATTCCAATTTCCAAGATTCAATCAAACAAAATAAAATTGACAATGCAATAAAAATACAAAATAAAAGCCCAACATCATCCCCAAAATTCTCCAAACTCCCTCTTATTCAAATTCCGAAATGAATCTTCCACCAAAACAAAACAAAAAAAAAACTTAAATTGTATTATAACGAAGCAGTAACAAAAATACTGATTGACGTTTTTTTATTTTTTTTTATTTAAATTTAAATCAATCATTTCCAGTTTTTTTTTTAAATAATTGAACTTCCGGTATTTCTGTATTTTGCTTTCGCGTTGATTTTTTTTGTTATAAATTTGTTGTTTTTGTTGCTTTTGGTTCGTTGCAATTTCGTACATGAAGTGGAATATAAATTTGATGTTCATATGTTTTTGTAAATGTCATAATCATCTATTTTTAACTGAAGAGGTATTGAAAGAAAGGAGCACGAATTATATGTCTCAACAAAGAATACTCAAAGTGTGCATAAAAAATGTTTCAATTTAGATATTAACAAAATTATTTAACTAAAAAAAGCTAACTGGTGAATAATTAATAAAAAACATGTTTTCACCGTAATATTGCGCAATTAACTAAAAATCATTTGTCGACTTTCACAAATTAAAGATTCACCATTTGACAAAACTGTTCTATCGATATAACTCATTTTATCAATAATTATAACAACATTTTGAATAATTAACTGCAATTATTATATTTATCTCAATTTCACTGCTGTTCACTTCCTTATTGTATCACAATTCAATTTGCAGTTTTTCTTTCTTATAGATTATTATATAAAATAAACCATAATTGGTCGTACGCTGTTTTTCCAATTATAAAAATAATTTGTGGCTGCCATCCATGAACAATGATAAAATGATTGGTAGAATTTCGAAGAAGAATGCAAGTTTTCTGAAAGAGATCATTTGTAGTTGGGGAACTATCACGTATTCATTCCAAGAATTATCATTGAATAAGTCATTCCTGCCCTACTTATTTGTGTATGCTTAGTTTAGCTCAGTGGACTTGGCATGAATGTACCATTACGTTTTCACATTTATAAATATTTTGCATGACATTAAGAAAATAGAAAAGAGGAAAAGCAAATTCATTTTGCTAGTGTTGTGGCTTGACCTTCAGTGAGAGTAACTTAAAAAAATATAACATTCCCAAATACAGAAGTGAATATAAAAATATATCGTCTTACTCTTGAATCGAAATAAATGCACACTAAATTTTTGTTTGAATATCAAAATTTTTTACGTTATTTTTATTTAAATTTCATCCAATGAAGTTCTCTAAAATGTAATGACATCATTTCATTTGACCAATTACATTTAAATTAAGCTGATAATTCCCCTAGGGCTATTATCACGAATATTTAATTTTTTTAAGATAGAAATATGAATTAAGAGAATTATAAATTAATATGTAGAATTTTATGAATAATCTTTACATTTTAAGTTAAAACATAATTGTTTCAATTATTTAGTTTAGTAACTTCTACATATAGTCTCTAAAGAAGGGAAATTAAAAAAAAGGAACGTCATTCTTTGGAGTAAGACGAAATAAAAAAAATTAGCTTGTGGATAAAATTTTGAAGGGACCGCTAAGACCGCTAACAAAATTTTGGTCCCTGTTTGGGGACGGGCTGGACATTTGCCAACTTCCACCACAAGGAAAATATCCTAGGTTTGTAGGATTGGTAGAATATTTTATTCAAATTTGATTCAAATTCTTTGGAAAAGGTTTTTAAAATAATGGGTGGAATATTGTCCATTCCTGAGGTTTTGTTGATGTTTAACCCCTTTAAAAGTTTAGCGACTATTTGGGTTTGAAGTGAAGTTGATTCATATTTACTCCTGAAGACTGGATTTGGGGTATTTCTTTAGGAGTTTCCAAAACAGTGGAGTTCAGAGCAAAGCGTTCAGCGAACAAGTTAGCTTTTCTTGCGGGATCATTAACGATTGAATCACGATCAATAATAGGGGAAATAGAAGATTTTGTACCAGAATTTAAAGAATTAATGGCACTGTAGAAAATCTTGTCTGAAACAGACATAGACGTAAGTTTTGAGGCTTTCGCTCTGTCAATTTCAGACTTTTCGTTTGAGATAATCTGGTTAGATATTTTGTTGGCCTTTAGATATTGGGATCGATTAGTGGGAGTTTTGTTATGAATCCAAATGTTAAATGATCTACGTTTGTTTCTAAGTGCCGTTTTGGCAGCTTTCGAATTCAAGTATTTTTGTTTGGGTTTTACTATGGAGAAAGGGACAAATTTATTGATAGCAAATTGGATGGTTTCTGTAAAGTTTTGAGCAGAAACATTTACATTGTCAGTGTAAAAACAATGACGGTCGAAAGGGAAAGCATGGAAAAAATTTTGAAGACCACTCTTATCCACTTTTGAGAAGTGAAATATTTTACGGAATTTGGGAGCTGTAGTTTTAAATAAATCAGTTTTGATAACTGATAAAATTAAATAATGATCAGAATTTCCAATACTACCTTTCGCGACATCGACACTCGTAATATCTGGCATTGTGGTAAGATAGAAATCTAAAAGAAAACTATTATCACCGCCATTACGGGGAGTGAAAGTCGAGTTTTTAACAATTTGGAATAGGCCCTGAGACGCGGCAAAAATTTCTGCCAGTTTTCCACTATTGTCAACATCGTCGGTCGATTTGGAGAATTCCAACCATGATTTGTTGTGGACGTTGAAGTCACCGGTAACGATAACTTCACAATTAGGGGAGTTTGCTCTAATCTCGTCCACAATTTTTTTCAGTAAATTAAAAAAGTTTGGGTTACGTTTGTTGAGGAAACGGTATAAAGCTATTGTAAAAAAGTCATTTCTGGAATACAAATCTTTAAAACCATTTTATTGAAGCCGTCACCGTGTAGTTCAAAATTTGGAAAGCGTGTATACGCAACACTCTCATGAATGAATGCGCATACGCCCTGATAGAGTTTGAAAGCTGATTCGAGCCTATATTTGGAATTAAGCGATTCTATAAAGAGAAAATTTTCAGAAACTTGTATTTCATTCTGTAAGGAATAGAATGTTCGGTTTGTCGTGCTCAAGATGATGTTGCACGTGGTCATGGTTAGCGTTCAATCCGCAGATGTTTTGAACTTGTATTTTAAAATTTTTTATTGGTTCATATATGTGTTGTCCCTGCAAATACCGTGGACTTGCCGCTTTATGGGCGGGTGGATTGCGCAAATTTGCTTTACCACTTGCCGACCGGTCACCACCTCAACCGAAGCACAAAGCCCACACATAATTACGTGTTGGTCTGATTCCTCGGAAGAGCTAGTGAGCGGTACCACTACGGAACGCTGCCCAGCTAAGACTGGAAGTGCTGCCGTTGACTAATTAAAGTTCGTCCGCCAGCACCCTAAGATATCATCTTGGCTAATGACATCTCCTGCCATTGCCAGTGGTACGTGATATCTCACGCTAACTTATATGTCAATGGCACGGACTGGAGTACGCAGGGTAGTCAGACCCGTAGATCAACATTGATCATAATCGATCAAAATCGATCCCTCCTGAGGGTGAATATAAACGGGATACTCAATATGAGAGTGAAAATTGAACCTTTAAAGAAAAACTCGATGAGAATACCACAATGCAAGTAGTGTCAAGGTTTTAACCATACACAAAACTACTGTGCACGTGAACCAGTGTGTCAAATGTGCCGGTAAACACTTAACGCAAGTATGCCCAGTTAACAGATACATCATAGCCAAGTGCATAAATTGCAAGGGACAACATCCAGCAAACTATCGTGGATGCGAAGTTGCTATCCAACTCCAAAAAATAAGAGATAAAACGCGCAAGCCATCACAAAAGCAAAATAACGTTGGTAGATTTAATGAACTATACCGAGAGAAACTGTGTGAGCAATCTAACAGCGCGAAAAATGGAAAATCATACGCACAAGTACTAAAAGGCTCAGAGTCAATCAAGGACTCGGAAGTATTAGAAAGCATCAAGAACTGCATGGAAGTAATTCTAAGGCGGTTAGATGAACAAAGCAACCTAAACGAATTGATATTCCAAAAAATTAAGCAGATAGAAAGCTTAAAACCAATCGTCAAGAAAAATTAAATATGAATACAACACTCGGAATAGCAACATGGAATGCAAACGGGTTAAGCAACCACACCACAGAAGTTGAAATGCTCTTGAAGTTAGAAAAAATAGATATTTTTCTAGTATCAGAGACTCACTTTGTTAAATCATCATATATAAAAATACCTGGGTATAAAGTTTATCATGCAATTCATCCAGCAAAAAAAGCGAGCGGAGGATCAGCAATACTAGTCAGGGATAACATAAAGCACCATGAAGGTATTAAAATCAAAGAAGTAATGCAGGTCACGTCGATAACAGTTATTACTAAAAATAAAAACCTTGTTGTAGCCGTTATATACTGTCCACCAAAACATAATTTGAAAAAAAAATGATTACTCCAAACTCTTCAATGAACTAGGCAGTAAATTTATCATTGGTGGAGATTTTAACTCAAAAAACACATATTGGGGATCAAGAATCACCACAACAAAAAGTAACTGTACGAAGCAGGACAGATAAAAAAGTGTGATTTTCATTCCGGTTCACCGACCTACTGGCCAACCGACCCTGGTAAGGTGCCTGATTTAATAGACTTCTTTATTACAAGGAATATGTCAAAAAACTACATAGATATCGAAAATAACGAAGGGTTGTCATCAGACCACTCGCCTGTTATAATGACAGTTAGTGAAAACATAATCAAGCGGACATATGTACCTAAACTAACAGGTAAAAATACTAATTGGAATGTTTATCGTGAGTGTATAGAAGAGAAAATAGATCTACAAGTACCAATTAGAAACCCAGAACAGCTAGAAACAGAGCTAGAAAGGCTGATCGAAGCTGCACATTTTGCAGCAACGACAAGTACTTCAGCTCCGCATCCTAATCGTATTCTTACCGCAAACTTTCCCATGGAATTAAGAGAATTGATAAAATCAAAGTGCAAGGCACGTAAAATACAACTCGATCTCCAGAACACAAAACTATTTTAAATAATTTGTGCATACAAGTGAAGACAACTATTAAAGAAGCAATGAATCATTAACAGATATCTCTCAAGTCTTTCTGGTGATAAAAAGCAATGAGTACTCACTCTGGAAAGCAACAAAGGGACTCAAAAGACCAATAGCGCAGATCCCTCCCATTAAAAAAGATGATGAAACATGGGTCAGAAGTGCTCAAGAAAAAGCTGATCTATTTGCAGAATTACTAGAGAACACCTTCAAGCCATTTGGTCGACTAACAGAAGACGAAAACATAACGAAAGCGAACAAAAATGATTCACAAGAAATTTCATATGTAACAATACATGAACTTAAGAAATACGTACCAGTTTGGTTCCAAAAAAGGCCCCAGGCTACAATTTAATCACCAGTGAAGTTGTTAAAATGCTACCTGATAAAGGTATGCGCAAAATACTTCATATCATTAATGCAGCATTCCGATTAAGGTATATACCGATGCAATGGAAAGTAATAGAAGTGATTATGATCCTAAAACCGAATAAATCACCAAACGATAAAAACTCGTATAGACCGATATCATTACTCCCAACGATATCGAAACTTTTTGAAAAACTTTTTCTTTACCGACTAAAGCCAATAATAGAAAATAGAAACCTCATACCTTCGCATCAGTTTGGTTTCAGAGAAAACCACTCTACCATCGAACAAGTGCACAGGATCACGAATATTATTGAAGAAACGATTGAAGCCAAAAGGGTATGCTCCGCAGTCTTTCTTGATCTTGCTCAAGCTTTTGATAAGTGTGGCATCATGACTTAAATTATAAATTGCAAAGAGATCAGCCCAAACAGTTTAATGAAATTTTAAACTCTTATCTGGATGACCGTCACTTTAGAGTCAAATATGATGATAGTTATTCAACATTGAAAAAGATTGATGCAGGAGTTCCGCAGGGTAGCGTCCTAGGACCGGTACTATACCGGCTATATACAAGAGATTTGCCTGGCCTAAGCAAAAGAACTATTGCAACCTTTGCAGATGATACCGAAATTTTGACAACCGGAAAAACCGTAGAAGAAGCAACTAGCAAACTGCAATACGCTACTAATAAAATACACAACTGGACAAAAAGATGGCGAATTAAGCTGAATGAAACAAAATCCTCTCATGTTAACTTCACTAACCAAAAAGTAAGCCAAATACCTCTGAAAATCAACTCAACACAAGTTGCTTATGCAAACACAGCAAAATATCTAGGTATGACTCTGGATGCTAAACTGAGATGGAAGAAACTTGTTAAAAAGAAAAAAGAAGAATTGAATTTGAAATTTAGAAAGATGTACTGGTTACTTGGTAGAAACTCAGTACACTGAAAAAAATAATTTGGTATATTCTACAAAACGGATTCAACCAAATTTATTTTGTACAATCAACTAAAATTTAGTACAATCGACAATACGTTTTTAAAATTTGACAATGTTTTTTCAAACGTTCAAATCGTATGGTCAATTCTACTAAATTTTAGTTGACGCTACAAAATTAATTTGGTTGAATCCGTTTTGTAGAATATACCAAATTATTTTTTTCAGTGTACTATCTATTCAAAACAAACTGCTTCTGTATCGTCAAATATTGAAACCAGTGTGGACGTATAGTATCCAGCTATGGGGCTGTACTAAGAAAACGAACGCGAAAATCATGCAGTTGTTCCAAAACAAAGTGCTTCGTTGCATTGTTAATGCCCCGTGGTACATCAGAAACGAAGACTTCCATAGGGACCTAAAGAATAAAGATAGAGTTCGTGAAGGATGAAATAAAAAAATATGCAATTAAACACGCCACGCGTATTCGCGTACATGAAAATATTGAACTACGCCAGCTAATGGATGTGCCCGTTGCTGACAGAATGCTTAAAAGAACGAAGCCACTAGATTTGATTTTATAATCAAAAGCGTACTTAATAAAATAATGTAAATGGGACTAACCAATGGGTTACACCCCAAAAAATGTGCTATAAATATGAAATGTAAATTACTAGATGAGCGTAGTTGTTCTTTTATATTAATAAGAAAGTTGTTCGTAGTTGTTCGTAGATGTAGCTCAGTTGTTCTTTTATATTAATAAGAAAAAAAAATGAAACGCTGGTAAAAAGTTTTAATCAATATGAGAAAGATTTTATTAGCTTTTGGGGTACCTAGCGAATAGGATTAAGGGCTGGGGGTCTCCCATACAACTGGTGATTTTGCAATTTTGATAACACTTGACAAAAGAAGGAGATTTAGATAACAAAGAACTGATTAGTTTTTGGACGATAAGTGGTGTGAGGCCTCCCAAACACTTGTTTATTTGAAAGCTCAATAACACCAGTTCCTGATCATTGATTTTGGTTAAACTTGGTAAATATGCTTAGAGCATGACTTGTGACAGTTCTGCATTCCAACTTCCGGTTTGCCACTTCCGATAAAATTTTCACTTTTTCTATTCATACAACAGAATTTATGTCTGCTGGTTTGTTGGACAGCTTTCTTTAATGGACAAATTTTGATGAAAATATGAAGATTTATGTGAGAAAGAACTGATAAGTTTTTGAGTGATAATGAGCAAAGTGGTAGGAGCCTCTAGAGCACCTGTTTATTATAATTAGAACTATGCGAAATTTATAACAATAGCTAGCCATTAATTAAAATATTTATTCTGTTTCCAGGGTTGTGGTGAAGTCAGCCTATGTATCAATATTTTTGTTTGGTTTTTGTCTTATTCCCAACTGAGATTATAGTCCTTTTACAACATCTTATCAAGGTTTTCAAGGTTATCAATCTAACATTTGTTGTGAAATAAATTTGATAATGCGACAACATCACGTACGACTCTCGCATAGCTCTAAAATTGTCAGTTATCTCAACTGTTCAACAAAGCTTGTTTACAATCAACTACTAAAACAGATGCTGAGATGTTTTAATTCAATCTGCTCCCTCTTTGGCATGCCGTTTGACTCTAAACATAACGACGTGAGTAGACTCTAATTTCTACGAATTACGGCTGCCGACAGCTCTAACAAAAATTCAAACAGTGTATTAGAAACTGATGAATGAATTCAATTTGAAGTGATTTAGGGTGGAAAAATACTTTCATTTTTCTTCAAAATTCGATTTTCATGATTTTGTTAAATTTAAGAATTCAGTGAAGCTGATATGCTTTTAAAATGTTTTTAAACTTTCAATACAACATTGAAATTTTTAACAATGGCAGAAAAATTATGCTATTTATATTATAAATTAACTATAATACGCATCAATGATTACACAATAAATTTTTAAAAAATATATGGCGAAAACACTTTCGTTTTCACGTTTCTTCAAACTCGTTGTTTTCCACCATCAAATTCGATTAAATTTATTTTTATTTAATTTTTTTTTTTTTTGCTTTTTTTTTCAACATCAAAAAGTCAAACGGAAAATAACAAATAATATTGTTTTCCAATTTTTTTTTATGAAAAACATTATATTCCATTATGTTATTTTAGATGTGAAAAGATAAAAGCTTTAAACCAGAATGTCTATATAGATACATAATATATACTTATATTCATTTACGTAGAAAAAAAGAGAAAAGCGGAAGAATACAAAACTGTACAACAGCAATCTATTTCCATCTAAAACTTAAATTAATTATCAATCAGGAAAACTGGTCGTTTAATTGATTTATTTGTGTACGACATTGTTTTGGTATCTTGATTCAATTTATCGCAGGTACATTTTTTAAAATTAAACTAACAATCAATTATAAAAGTGAAGGTAAAAATGCTATAGAATAAATTTGGTAATCAATCGTCTTATTAATTAACCTTTCCAATACCGATTCGGTACCATTTCTGTAATGTTTAGAGCTAGTTAGGCGATTTTTTCCCCTTACCACAAATTTTTCCTCAAAAAGGCCATAACTTGAGGAGGAATTTTATACACTTATTGAGAGTATAGGCAATATAATATAATTTATTGAAAGTAATATTATTTATTCATGTATAGAAGATAATTTTTTTTGTACAAAAGACAACAAAAATATATTCATTCTTCCATTGAAATTCAATTTGTAATAGATTTTTGGATATTAATGGATGGGGAAAGAAAAATAATGTATTCAATGAATCGGTAATTTATATACTCATACGCAAGTACTTATGGTAAAAAGAAAAGATAGTGATGTTTTTTCTGTCAGGAATAAATAATTCACGACGTTTTAACCGTTGTACTATTTTTTTTGTATATAATATACTCATATGTTGACTAAAAAATTCAAAATTGTTATCCAATATTAATCACATATTAGTTAAATATAATTACAATGTTTATGGCAACTCCCCAATTTTTTTTTAAAGTAACATACCATTAGATGTTATTGTATGTTAATCATCAAACGTATTTAACTTACTCGGGAAGACATGTTCAATTAGTTGACTTCGAAATCGGTTACACGAACAAAACAGACAAACATACATTGGAAATTCATATTGTTATATAAAATTCAAACACATGTCTCATACAATTATTGAATAAAAAGAAACAAACAAACATATGTAAATATTTTCTTCAAATATTTTCAGCATACAAGTAAACAGATGAGTGAAGTTCAATCGATCAGTTCTATGGGGAACATTTTTGGGTTGTAGAAAAACCTTTAAAGTTCAAGACGTTCAAAGAGTTAAAATTTTAATATCTAAATGTTATTTGGCTAACAAATTCACTGAACTCATGATTCTTAGATCCATCGCCTTACTTCAAAAAAGCTACTATACTTTCTACTATATTTTCTCACAAACGCCTAATATTTCTATAATATTCCTTAATCTCTTTAATTTTGTGTAATTTATAACATATATATAACACGAATTGAACATGTGTCAGCTATTGGTTTCGCATTGATTGGAAATAATCAATAACGACTACACACTCATGACTTGGATGTTGATCAAAATCGAGATATTCCCATACCATTATTTCACTCAAACTGCTCTCTAGAAATTTACTACAAAAAACATAAACCGATTGTGCGTCTAATGTACTTATAGTGGCTCTACAGCAACTTTCGTTAGATCCAATGCTGCGATTTTAACTATTTAAGTTAAACAAATGCATTGTCTCTAAAGTTTAAATTAAATTTAATGTCCATAAAACTTTTTATGATACCCAATTCCACTTCCCTACAAAACACTTTTAACACAATAAACCGTGAATCAGTTAAAAAGTGTACCTGTTGGTTTGGTGACAACGCATGGAATCCTGATAAAACTTATTAACATATACACCGGGTCCATTTGAAAATGGAAGATCCTGTCTTCTTTTCAAAAGTGAACTTCAAGATATTCGATCCATTGAATACCACTTCGATCGATACCGTAATTTTTATTACACTTTTTTCTTATATGAACGTCCAACTAAGATGGGTCATCAACAAAGAAAAACAACTAACAACTGTAGAAAAATAAGCAGCGAATTTCAATCACATTGGCTAGAGTGCATGTATGATTTTAATGACAAAACTTAGTTTCGATTAAAAAAAACTCAACGTATTCACTGCGTTCGAATCAAAGTTGAGTCAATTGAAGAAATTGTTTTGTTTCCATTTTCTGTTCTAAGGAGGAATTCTGCGCTAAAAGATTATTTTATTATTTATAGTTTTATTTGTTTTTATTTATTGTTTATATTGCTACTATTCTACATAATAGCAACGAAAGACAACATAAAATTCTACTTAACCTCAATTTGCCCTGCCCAATATTTCAATAACAAAACTAAAACCATTTTCATCACTGTCATCAACATATGAGAACACATTTCAAGAAAAAAGGTCCACAAAACAAGAAGAACAATAAAATAAATGCAAAATAATAATGACGTCGATTATTCTCAAAATTTCTCGTGTTTTCTCTATAAAATAATTTTGGCAACTAGTGGCATATTCCTTCCTTGGTTTTTTTGACCAAGTAATAGCGTGTCATAATCAAAGAATATTCCATAGTCAAGATTGCGCCCTCAATCATTGACTGAAAGATAAAAGTTTATACCCGGGTAAGAAAAAGTTAAGGGGCCAAACCTGGGCCAAGCCCGCGCCGCAGCTTTTGGGGTTTGGGCCAGGCTTGACATTTTCAAACGGCCCAAGCTTGGACTGATGTCCTGCGGCCAAGACTGGCAAACCAGGCTGGGGCCAAGTCTGGCAAATAAGACTTGGGACAGGAGTACCAAACCAATTTTTTTCCAGACCTTCTTTTAATGTATCATTCCACAATGAGTAACATCTTTGAAAATAAAGATAAGCATAATATGACTGATTAGACTAGATTAGATTAGACTGGTTAATAACGCGTAATATAATAAACTGAACCTTGGTTTAGTCTAGGCATTTACAATGCTGACTTAAAGTTGGTCCTTTGTTTAATATTGGCAGCTCCTACCCGGGTAGTAGAATTTATGTTTAATAAAAACCTATAAAAAAATATTAAGTGAAAAGTATATTCCAATGATGTCTTCAACAAAAAATCGTACCAGACAGTGATACGATGTGACGGCAATTTTGGCGATTGACAAATCCATGAAGGTGAAAAAGCGCTTTATAACTTAGGATGATTTTCCTTGAAAAATCAGCATCCACTTGTTGATGTTCAATAATCTATTCAACTCTCTCTCTCTCTCTCTCTCTCTCTCTCTCTCTCTCTCTCTCTCTCTCTCTCTCTCTCTCTCTCTCTCTCTCTCTCTCTCTCTCTCTCTCTCTCTCTCTCCCTCTCCCTCCCCTCTCTCTCTCTCTCTCTCTCTCTCTCTCTCTCTCTCTCTCCCTCTCTCTCTCTCTCTCTCTCTCTCTCTCTCTTTCTCGTGTTTAAGTTGTTGTGTCAATTGAATTTTGTCAGCATAGAGACATAGAACATTTGTGAGCAGTCATGTGTAGAGTGTACTATTCTTGAAATTCGCAATGCTTGTTCACGACGCCGAATTGATGTTCTGGGTTTTTCACCAACCCTCACAAACTGCTTCGATATTGAAATTTGACGGTTTGTTTTAGGACGACCAGTGTGTTTAATGTCTCCAACTGATCCAGTCACCCGGATTTTTTTATTAATTAATCTCTTCACAGTTGACAAAGTTAAACCACTATTCTGACCATATTTTGTATGAAATTTTCGAACTGTGGGCGCCAAACTTTTATTTCTTTTGAGATATTGTTTAATAATAAAAACACTTTGATTTATGTATCGTGTAACGTTACAGTTTTACTAACCCTAATCTTTCAGCTGTCTTATTGTTTTTTTTATGGTTGGCATCCTACTGCACAAATGGTGGTAAATTCAAATCTTGTGTTAATTTTGGGACATTATTTATTTCTGATGAAAAATAGAAGAACATCCATATGACCTTTAAAACTTGTACTTGTACGGTTTTTTGGAATGTTTTGTGCGAAGACGATTTAAAAATTCTGATTTTTGTCTATACACTCGGTACAGTCCAAAAGAATACACTAATAAACACAGATGATCACCATAACTAATTTTTAGCGTGGATCCAAATCATATTTTTGTTGTATGTTTTACTCTCTGAGAAACCGAAATTTCTTCACATAGTCGTGAGTAAATGTTTCAATTGATTGAAAATTATACATTTATTGCGAGTTTTTTGTTTAAATTTAATGCTGAATAAAAAAAACAAAAATTCGATTTTACTACCAAGGTGGGCCTATAAATGTTTCACATAAAAAAATTATAAATCAGCAAAACATTTAAAATTGTATTTAAGGAATTCCTTTGGCAGAACAAACGACAGTTCAAATTGGAATGCGATTGTGGTATTACAGTTTAAGTTCGAATGTGATAGAAATTAATTTTAAACGAAATGCTGTATTGTGAACATAAAATCGAGTAAAAAGAAATAAAGTGTTGCACAGGCTGACTTTACCACTAGTTCTAAACATATGGTGCGCTGAAAATTTAGTAAGCTTGCGTTTATCTATTTTATACATTAATTGAGGACTAACTGTTCGCGCAGATTTTTCTTAGTTATAATTTTAGTACACCGAAATTATTTCAAAAGGAATCAACTCTCAAAAAGATTTTCAAGTTATTGAAGTTTTAAGCAAAAAACTGTTCGATAGACACTGGTCTACACTGTTCAAAAACACAAACACGAAAGTATTTGCTTTCTCGTACAGATCCAGAAAATGTATGAAAAAATCATCAAAATTCTGTCATGACCCAAGGCTTTAGTGATCAAACAAAGAAAAATTTTGTTATTAAATATAAAGTATGAAAAAAAAAATTAAACTAGATGCGAAAAACCGTAAGTGGGTTGACATTTCATTCATTTTACGAAGTTATGTCCCAAGTGCCATGAAAATCCATTTAAAAGAAGGCTCACTTTCTTGCTATACAAATCTATATATTTTGGTAGTGTGTCATCAAAGCTGATTCATGAATAAAGGCTACAGTGTCACAACAAATACAAAAATAAAAACAAAATAAGAAATCCTGTAGTTGTATGGGACCTCGCTCCGCACACTTTGTCAAATTTTGAAATTCAGATCTCCATATCCATGTGCACCCAGATTTGTTTGCGAAACAACAAAATGGTTGGTCAATGAACTCGAGAGCATTATTCATTCTCCTGATCAGTAATGTAACGCCTCAAACTATCCAAACCGGATTAGGCAGCGCTACTAGATTCGGGCCGTGACCGGATCATTTAAAATAGGGAATTTTTTTTAAAATGCATTAGAAAAATTAGAAAATTTACTACTACATACATTAAAAAAATGTTAATAAACACATTCTTACTTTATACTTACCTATATGAAGTTATAACGCAGAGAAGCGATAACTAAAGTATATGTGAAATTTCGCAAACTATATGTATATCTAAAATGGATAACACTCTAGTGAGTTTTAACCAAATGAAACTGATTCAAATGAAATAGGACTCAGCTCAGGACAAATAGGGCATACCTTAATTCCTTAATTGGAAAATCAGATACGATTCTGATCCGGTACTGGTCCGGTATTTACTACTAGGGATGAGATAGGTCTTCGAAATCCGGGCCAGATCAGGACAAATACGGCATGCCCTAGTAGTGAAATCAGGTATAATTTCTGATAAGGACCGGATGAAAATGCCCTATTAGGATTTACTTTATTACATCCTGATCCGGTCTGGATCTTAATAGTGTATACCTGAACAAATTGCTAGTCGGGGAGTTTCAAGTTATGTCAAGATACATCGATAATTTTCATTTAAATCTGATCATCCATTCGTTAAACAGCGTGGCACAAATTTTTGTTCACAAACAAAAATACAGACACACATATCGGTCATTCATTCTTTTACAAACCGAACAACTTTCTAGCTGACACATTTTTGATTTAGCTGAAAATTAACATTTTATTTCTTTATAACAATAGACATTTCTTAATAATTTTTATAAATAACAGTTTTTTTTAAATTTCGTTTTTTAACTTTAAAATAAAACAGAAAAAAAGTTTCTATCTTTACCAGAACCGAAGTTATGAATTTTGAAAATAAGTCTTCAAGTTTAGCTTAACTTTAAAATAAATCGAAACAGAAGTTTCTATCTTTAATAGAACCGAAGTATGAAGTTTTGAAAATGACTCGTCAAGCCAAAAGACGCTACTCGCTATATTTTCAAAAAAAAAAAAGAAAAAACTGCCTCGAACACGTCTGTCTTTCTTTCGATACAAAACTCATAAACAAAATTTCAACCAAATCAAAAATGTGTCGGTCAGATTTTGTCCAAATCTGTTCGATTTGTAAAAGAATGCCCCATATACAAACATATACAATACATACAGACTGCAAGAAGGCTATTTTTAGCCTAAACAGCTTCAAGAGATCTTGAAACGTAAAAAAATTTCATAAAAATTCTGATTTCGAAAATCGACCCAAGAAAAAACGTCTCATATATTAATTAAAAATGTTTATTTCATACTGATATCTAAAACGACATTTTTCGGATTATTTATGGTACAAAAAGTTGAACTTTAATGTCCTAGGACTTTATAAAATTTTATAAAGTCCTAGGACGTTAAAGTTCAACTTTTTGAGCAAAATTTAAAACTTCTTTTTATTTTAATAAATTTCCAGTATGAAATAAAATTTTGTATTTACCTCAAACGAAAAGTGTTTTAAAGGTACTCACTAGTAATTTCGGCCTCGGCTAGACGCCTCGGCGGTAAACAACTAGCTCGTACTTTAAAGTTTCACTTTTCGTTCTAGATAAATAAATAACTATTAAAGTAACACATTTTTATTGGATACGAACTTAAAACTTAAAAATGAATTTGTTCGGAAGAAAACTTTTTCATCAAATTAATTTCACACATCAAATTAGTATTTGATTGTTAGTTTTCTCTAGCAAATCTGTTTACACCATTTTTAATCAAACAAAATAAAGAGGAGTAACCATTCTTAATCCTCATCTTCATTCTTTTACATTTTGCTGGCAATTGATTATTTCTAGATTTTTATATTAAAAAATGGTGGGCATAGGAAGTTTAGCAAAGAAAACTACCAATTAGACACTAATCTGTTGTGTGAATTTAATTTGGTGAAAATGTTTTAACAAATTTATTTTACAGTTGCCAATGAAAGTTTATTAATTAAAAGTAAAAAACATTTTATTTTCAATATATTGGAACAAAAAAAAACACAAATTTTTTGTACCTATTGAAAATAAAACGTTTTTTCAGAGTTTGTAACGCTCTTTGTACCACTTCTTTGCTCTGTTCTTTCAGAGCGAGTAACTTAAATCACTCCCGAATACAGTAGTGAAAATAATAAAATATCGTTCTTACTCCTTAATTGAAATAAATATTTTCTTTCAAATACGCATTTTATTTTTGCTTTAAATTTGATGTTTGCAAACGTAAAAAATAAATAATTTTTGTTATTGTTTTGTTCAATTATGCATGTATTATTAATTCAATAAATAAATAGTGATATAACATCACTCCGATGAAGAGTTCTCCAATCATGAATAATATGACTGAATATAACAAAACATGGTGTGCAATTCATGAAATTTTTTGCTTAATACAGTGAAAAAAACATTAAAATTTAGTCAACGTGTGTTGACTGTGATATTTGTATTTGCCGGAACGGAACTATATAAATATTGAAAGACACACGTAGTGTGTTTGTTGTCTTGCCTCCTTAGTTCACGAATAAAAATTTAAATAATTTCACTATTTATACTCAATATATTTCGGATTCTTAGAATCCATCTTCAGGATCTAAAAAGTGAATCCAATTAGAATTACATTTTGTTAAAAAAAATATTATTAAATTAATAAAAAATTGAAAATATTTTACCACGTTCAATGATAAACCACATGAAAATGAACTGTCAAAAAATGACATAGACTACTCTATAGAAAAAATTTAACAACATGAAAAAACCTAATTTACAATCATTCTGTTTACATGAATTAGTGTGAATTTGGAAAAAACTTATTTAAAATGTTTAATTAGATTTACATAAGTATTTGTGTAGTCTTTCTTATCAGTCTTTTCATTGCATGCAGTTTCTTCAAATTTGATGATTTGGTTTACTTCATGAATCTGAAGTTTTATTTTATTCTTTTCTTTCTTCGTATTTTCCCATCATCAAATTTAAATTGGTGTCCAGAATTTTTTGCATGTTTAGCTAAGGCCGATGAATATTTGGTTAGTGGTTTGTTGCAATCATTTTTGTGCTGTGATTTTCTAACTCCAAACTTCTGTATTGTCTCACCAATGTAATTAGATGGACAATCAGCACAGTCAATTTTGTATACCAAACTGGATTTATCATCTGTTGCAATACGGCTCTTCAGATTTGCAAACATGCAGGAATTTTTTCTGTAAGGTCTCATCGCTAGTTTCAGCGTAGGAACAAATTCTCTGCAACTCTTATCTATCATTTCACTCAGTCCAGGAACGTATGCCACTGATGAATACTGGTTGATTGTGATTGTTTGATCATTTATTAGCGTGGAATCATCAGTTTTCGTTGTTGATAGAAACGCATAACTTTGCGAAGCTTCATTTGGTTTCTTTTTTCTCACTTGTTCAATCAGATTCATAGTGACTTTATCCGGATAGTTGTTCTTTAATACGGTTTTGATTCGTTGCAAATTTTCGCTCCAAAATTCTCTGTGGCTAACTCGAAAAATCTTGCGAATGAACGATCTCGCCACGTTATATTTCATCTTCTTTGGGTGATTGGAATAGAACTTCAATAAACGATTAGATGCGATTGGTTTGTGATACCAGTTATCAATTTGCCATTTTCCCTTCTCAGAATGCTCAAATCTAAATAATCAAGTCGTCCATTTTGTTCGACTTCATAAGTGAATTTGATGTTTGGATCAAATTCATGTAGTGCGTCGAGAACCTGATTAATTTTAACCTCAGGCACTGCAGTGATGTGATCATCAACATACGATCGCCAAAAAGATGGTGTGAAATCCAACTTGAGAAGTGTTTCATCAATGATGGTATCCAAAACGCGTTCAACTAAAATAGGAGCTAAACTTGATCCCATGAACAGTCCACTCTTCATCGCAATGAACTTGTCTTCGTAGGCAAAATAGTTGCAATCAACTAAACAAAATTTAAGCAGATTCATGAACTGATTCTTTGGAATTCCAGTGTGTGTGCTAACAAATTGGTCAAAATCTCTCTCAATTATCCTGATTGCCAGTTCTGTAGATATATTTGTAAAGCAATTCTCTACATCAAATGATACAAGTTTGTGATCATTTGGAATTGTCATCTTTTTAATCACTCGTACGAACTGTATCGAATCCTTCAGAGCAAATTTTGACTTAAAAGATTTCCTCAAAATACGCGATAAAAATCTTGATAATTTGTAACATGGTGAGTTTATAGTGGAAATCACTGGTCTCATCTTCCTGTCAGGTTTGTGTATTTTCATTTGTCCGAAAATTCTCGGTGGAATAGCCGTATACGTTCGCAACCCAGTGGCTTCCCTCTCCGTAATAAATTGATGTGTTTTGTTACACAGCGTGCTTATCAGTCGATTATTTTTGCTCTCCAATCTCTTAGTTGGGTCATCGTTAACCATCACAAAATTATCAGCATCTCCCAACAACTGCTGCATTTTTTCGACATACTCCGATTTCTTGGCAATAATCGTGATATTACCTTTGTCACTGTTGGATATATAGATGTCATTATGTTGCTTTAAAAAAGTTGCAGTAATGTTAGCCGCTGACAATAAAAAGTTCTCAATGCGATTGAACCTTTTCTTTGTTTTGATGAATTTCGTAACTGAATATGTAAGATGTGCACGCATTTCTTTCCTCTGTTTTTCATCAACAAAGCGAGTAATGATGTACTCGATGTCCGCAATAAGATCCAAGGTTGGTATTTCTTCCAACGGAAGCGCAAATTTTGGCCCCAAGCTCAGTAGAATCATCATTTCTTTTGGAATGTCGAACCCCGAGATGTTTTTGATGAATGTGTCATCATATGTGATGTCATCCATTGTAACCTGTTGCATTTTCAAACGTGTGAATTTGTCATGCAACTGGCTGTTGTTCGCCCTGAGAAAGTGTTTAAATCGACTGTCATTAGATGCATGTTCACCGTTAGATTCATTCAAATCAGTCAAAAGCGTTGATTGTAAATTTTTGATGGTATAGTTGCAGTCAGCTATCTCCGCATTTAACATAGCACGTCTTAAATTGACTAACGCCTTACTAACAATAATTGTTGCTGCTTTACAATTCGAATCGATGAATGTGCGCTTGGTTTTATCCAAAATGAACCTTGGGAAAATATTCCAACGACGACACTTAAGCAGGAAAACCAATCGAGAATATTGTCGTGCCAGTTTTCTTTGTACATCCCCATGTGTATGTGCATTGATAGAATCAAATTTAAATATTGTAGTTGTTGTTGTGTCCATAAGATGTGACCAGTGATTTCCACTATAAACTCACCATGTTACAAATTATCAAGATTTTTATCGCGTATTTTGAGGAAATCTTTTAAGTCAAAATTTGCTCTGAAGGATTCGATACAGTTCGTACGAGTGATTAAAAAGATGACAATTCCAAATGATCACAAACTTGTATCATTTGATGTAGAGAATTGCTTTACAAATATATCTACAGAACTGGCAATCAGGATAATTGAGAGAGATTTTGACCAATTTGTTAGCACACACACTGGAATTCCAAAGAATCAGTTCATGAATCTGCTTAAATTTTGTTTAGTTGATTGCAACTATTTTGCCTACGAAGACAAGTTCATTGCGATGAAGAGTGGACTGTTCATGGGATCAAGTTTAGCTCCTATTTTAGTTGAACGCGTTTTGGATACCATCATTGATGAAACACTTCTCAAGTTGGATTTCACACCATCTTTTTGGCGATCGTATGTTGATGATCACATCACTGCAGTGCCTGAGGTTAAAATTAATCAGGTTCTCGACGCACTACATGAATTTGATCCAAACATCAAAATCTCTTATGAAGTCGAACAAAATGGACGACTTGATTATTTAGATTTGAGCATTCTGAGAAGGGAAAATGGCAAATTGATAGCGAACTGGTATCACAAATCAATCGCATCTAATCGTTTATTGAACTTCTATTCCAATCACCCAAAGAAGATGAAATACAACGTGGCGAGATCGTTCATTCGCAAGATTTTTCGAGTTAGCCACGATTTTTCGAGAATTTCGGAGCGAAAATTTGCAACGAATCAAAACTGTATTAAAGAAGAACAACTATCCGGATAAAGTCACTATGAATCTGATTGAACAAGTGAGAAAAAAGAAACGAAATGAAGCTTCGCAAAGTTATGCGTTTCTATCAACAACGAAAACTGATGATTCCACGCTAATAAATGATCAAACAATCAACCAGTATTCATCAGTGGCATACGTTCCTGGACTGAGTGAAATGATAGATAAGAGTTGCAGAGAATTTGTTCCTACGCTGAAACTAGCGATGAGACCTTACAGAAAAAATTCCTGCATGTTTGCAAATCTGAAGAGCCGTATTGCAACAGATGATAAATCCAGTTTGGTATACAAAATTGACTGTGCTGATTGTCCATCTAATTACATTGGTGAGACAATACAGAAGTTTGGAGTTAGAAAATCACAGCACAAAAATGATTGCAACAAACCACTAACCAAATATTCATCGGCCTTAGCTAAACATGCAAAAAATTCTGGACACCAATTTAAATTTGATGATGGGAAAATACGAAGAAAGAAAAGAATAAAATAAAACTTCAGATTCATGAAGTAAACCAAATCATCAAATTTGAAGAAACTGCATGCAATGAAAAGACTGATAAGAAAGACTACACAAATACTTATGTAAATCTAATTAAACATTTTAAATAAGTTTTTTCCAAATTCACACTAATTCATGTAAACAGAATGATTGTAAATTAGGTTTTTTCATGTTGTTAAATTTTTTCTATAGAGTAGTCTATGTCATTTTTTGACAGTTCATTTTCATGTGGTTTATCATTGAACGTGGTAAAATATTTTCAATTTTTTATTAATTTAATAATATTTTTTTTAACAAAATGTAATTCTAATTGGATTCACTTTTTAGATCCTGAAGATGGATTCTAAGAATCCGAAATATATTGAGTATAAATAGTGAAATTATTTAAATTTTTATTCGTGAACTAAGGAGGCAAGACAACAAACACACTACGTGTGTCTTTGAAAAAAACATGTTCTATTTCCAATCGTAATGCAATTGTCTCAACCTCACCGCGCGGTCACATATGGCGAATTAAACTACGAAATTGCTTCAACAATTCTACAATTATAAATGGATGAAGTTGAGACAATCACACGAAATATTTATGTGAAAATAAAATATAGTTCAATTAATCTCAAATACTTAAACTTTAAAATGAAAAATTCATGATATAAGGCCAAAGAAAATTTTTTTGAGGGAAATAGTTATTATCTTTATTCAACTACTGTTATATTGGATATAACACTTTATATTTTAAATAAACCTCATTCTGTTGTTAGGAAAATTTTATCGTGTAGTTGTCCCAATCACAGTGAAATTGTTTGCAAATAATTTTTCTTTGCATGAATAATCAACTGCCAACTTCGAGATGAGGTTGTCATGAACTTCAATTTTTTTTTCAGTGTACAATTGTCGTTCGATCTGGTTTCGAACCAATAAGAAATTTGTTTTTTATACTTAAAAAAGATTATCATTCTCAACCGACTAGATAAACTACCAAAAAATGTTAACGCTAATAAACCGAAATTGGTCTATTCTAGCGAATTATAAGAAAACAAAATTTACCAAAACATTTATTTATGAGATTCAGGTTTAGGGTCATTCCATGGAAACATAAACCTTAATAGTTGTGATGAAGTTTATGCTGTGTGGAAAAATTAATCTAATTGGAAACTTGCCCGTCATTATGGATACCAAAGATAGAAAGTAAACAAATAAATTGTTTAAAAGATGGAAAAAAATAAATAAGTAATAAAATTGTTGTTAGAAATGCATTATTTTCTTATGTGTTTTTTTCTGTTACGTTGGTCACGTTACGTTGGTCACACAATTTTTTTTAAAGGGACCTCTTACTGTATGTAGCATTTGTAAAAAACATATGCTTATTTAAAAACAGATAACTTGTGCTTTATAAAAACCTAAATTTGAATTTATTGAAGACATACTTTCAGAGAAATTGCTTTGAAAGTGTGAGTAAGTTTTACTGTGGTACTTTTTTTGTTACGTTGGTCACAGCACTGAATTTTGTTATTATTACTTAATATATATTTAATTTAATGCTTTTTTTCATTGATAGTGTATATCTTACCTGCATAATAGCATAAAATAACATAAATTTCATAAAATAACAATGTTTTTTATGAAAAATAGGCAAAAGTAAGAGTTGAAAAGGGTAAAAATGTTACGTATGTCACAATGGAATGACCCTTTAGTCAATTAATTTATCTAGTGATCACTATTGTTGTTATACTCTAACCATGTTTTATGCATGTATTGTTAGAAAAATAAATAAAATTGAAATTATAAACATTTTAGTTATGAATAATATTTTGAGGATTGAAATGAGTGCTCGAATAGTAAACCCCGTTTTTAGGGTTCCGTTTTTTTATAATAAACCATATTGGTGAGAGTAAAACGTGTTTTCCCATTATTTTGAGTATCTCGAAAACTATAAATCCTATGGACCTGAAATTTGAGATGCATATAAAACTAACCTATTGACACAAGATGAGGGGATGAAAAATAAACAAAATGGTTGTCGTTTGTTTTACAGGACTACGATGGTCTTTGAGAAAAAACATTTTTTTATCGAGTCAAGTAGGATATCATATGAAAGGGCTTCATTTCAGTATTTCTAAAAAACGTATTTTAAACCCCATCATTTTTTGTGTAATTTCAAATAATGGCGTTTTCTGTATGTTTTCTTTCCTTGATTAGCTCCGAACCTAATTAATCGAAATCTTAAGCAGCATTTTGAATGATAGAAAAATTAGTAAGTTTTTAATAGAAAATATAGTAAAGTGTCAAATACTAATAATTGTATTTATTAAGGGTGTTGAAATAAATCATCATTTAAGTGTTTGGTCAAGTGGGGTGTCATTCAAAAGAGCACCAAAATTAAGAAGCATTACAATTTTTTTTAGAACTTTGCGATGCAGTTTTTGAATTATTGTCAAAAAAGTGCAACAAAAAGTTGTTCCCCCCCCCCCCTACGTTTCTTCATTGATTGACACAAAAATTTGAAAAAGTCATAAAGATAGGAAATTTGATAAACCCTTAACGAAAAATATAGCGAAGTCTGAACTGATTTTATTTCTGTGTGTTTAGGGGATGGGAGTGGGGAAGGGTGAAAAAAGGTCTTTTGACCCGCATAAGTGGGGTGTTATTTGAAAGAGCACCAAAATTAAGAAACATTGCAATTTTTTTTAGAATTTTATGCTGCACGGTTTTTGAATTATTGTCAAAAAAGTGCAACAAAAAGTTGTTCCCCCCCATCCCCTACGTTTCTTCGTTGATTGACAGAAAAATTTGAAAAAAATCATAGAAATAGGAAATTTGATAAACCCTTAACGAAAAATGTAGCGAAGCCTCAAGGGATTTTATTTCTGGGTATTTAGGGAATGGGAGTGTGGAAGGGTGAAAAATTCAGAAACATTTCCATTTTTTTAATTATTTAATTATTTTTGAATTATTGTCAAAAAGGTCCATTTTTAGTGTTTACACCTCCCACCCCCTAAATTTCGTCGTTTCGTAAATGAGTCGTTCCTTAGCTACCATAAACAGCTATGGATAACATTTAACCTAAAGTAGTATTTTTTATATCATATCGATCGAACCATTTATTTTTTGTGTTTATGATCTGGCAACACTTTACAACACAACTTTATGTCAATTATTTTGATATTGTATTCTTTACATTCACGGAACTCTTGGCGATCGAGTTTTATTCGCACTTGTCTGACTTTTTTTTTTTAATAAAAAAGCAATATGTACCCGACTAGCATTATATAAGGGCTCAGATCTGGACCGGATACGGATTTCCCTACTACTGATAGGGACCGTATCAGCCACACTGAACAAGTCCTGATCAGTAATGTAACGCCTCAAACTATCCATACCGGATCAGGTAGCCCTACTAGAAACGGACGAGGACCGGATCATTTAAAATAGGGAATTTTCTTTAACATACATTAGAAAAATTAGACAATTTACTATTACATACATTAGACAAAAATGTTTATAAAAATATTCAAACTTTACACTTACCTATATGTATTCACAACGCAGAGAAGCGATAACTAAAGTATATGTGAAAATCTCGCAAACTATGAATATATAAAAGGATAATACTCTAGTGAATTTTAACCAAATGAAATTTATTAAAATGAAATAGGGCTCAGATTAGGACAAATAGGGCAAACCTTAATTGGAAATCAGATATGATTCTGATCCGGCGCTGGTCCGGCATTTACTAGTAGGGATGAGATAGGTTTTCGAAATCCGGGCAGGATCAGGACAAATACGCACGCCCTAATAGTGAAATCAAGTAATGATTTCTGATAGGGGCCGGATGCAAATGCCCTATTAGGATTTACCTTATTACACCCTGATCCGGCCGGATCATAATAGGGCATACTGAACAAATTGCTAGTCGGCAATACGAATTAGAATAATGTGAAGTTGTGTGAGTGTGTGACCCATTTTTCTTTTGAATCGCGAGATTAATCTATTTTAGAGAAGTTAGATAAGTTCGCTTAATAACACTCAGTCTGAAAATGCCTATGCATTAATCTCAGGACAAAGCTTCAAAAGCCAACTCGCACTTTTTTAGAGCATTTCTCGACGTTTTTTGGTCAAAACGAAGTACAACAAAATGTTTTTCGGACGACCGTGTGTGCGACGAAAACACTATAACTTTTCAGACAATTAAAAAAATTTCGAGGAGAAGATGACTGATGGAGCAGGCTTACAGTCGCCAAAACAATTGTTATTTGAAACTTAAATTGCTTTAAGTTCTATTATTCAATTTTAATTTGTTCTAGATTTAACTTGGTATATCAGCTGTTTGTATGTTTATAACTAGTTCTGCATCCCAACTTCCGATTGTCACTTCCGATAGAAAATTTTGATTTTCATTATTAAATGTTTTTTATCTGAACTGCAGTCAACAATTATGAAGTGATTTTAGTGAATATTGGTTTAGAGTTCGTGACCAGAACCAATACAGTTATGTATTCCGCTACTTTCGATTTGTCCATTCCGGCAACAAAAATGCTTTTTTATCATTTTAGTTTCTTTTGTACGGCATTTAATTTTTGCTCTCTCTTCTCTCTCTCTCTCTCTCTCTCTCTCTCTCTCTCTCTCTCTCTCTCTCTCTCTCTCTCTCTCTCTTCTCTCTCTCTCTCTCTCTCTCTCTCTCTCTCTCTCTCTCTCTCTCTCTTCTCTCTCTCTCATCTCTCTCTCTCTCTCTCTCTCTCTCTCTCTCTCTCTCTCTCTCTCTCTCTCTCTCTCTCTCTCTCGCTCTCTCTATCTATCTCTCTCTCTCTATCTCTCTGTCTCTCTCTCTCTCTCTCTCTCTCTCTCTCTCTCTCTTTCTACCCAAAAGTAAAAACGATTGCACAATATTAACTAAATTTGCAAAGCAACCGATTAGATTCCAACAGTACACACAATTCAGCACATCTTATTCCTTTTTCTACTTTCAAAAATGGCGGAATTAAGTTACGAACATAATTTTTATTCTTTTTTTGCTTTGTTCTAAAAATTAAATTATTTAAACAAACCAAAAAACAGTTTCATGAGGTTTTTTTTATAAAGTTTTTCCTCAGCAATTTTCATTTTTGTATAAACTCAGGGTTTACATATATATATTACATATATTACATTCAAAATTAGAAAAAAAAATGTAAAAAATTAGAAACCAAAAGAGAAAAAATCCTTAAAAAAATAAGTTCTGAAAAGCCGGTGAAAAAGGTCTTTTGTGTAATATTCCAATTATAAATTTCTAATTAGATTTTAATAACAAAATAAAATTACAGAAACAGGATAGTATGTGACCTCAAATTATATAAATAACGTAGTGGAGTCTCTTTAGGTTAGTTTTTGTTTGTTAGTTCTAATGCATAATTTATAAACAGATTTCGGGTGTAAAAGATTTGTCTCTTGTATTTTTTTTCTACTTCATTTTATTTCGGTAAAATGTGGTCAC